>PVJO010012083.1:40266-57114 GCA_004026905.1 Hystrix cristata | reverse complement strand
CTATACAGTTGATAAACTTTCACTTTTGTAATGAAATAGGACTATCCAGTGGTAAGGTCTGTAACTAAGTTTTTATTATTACTCCTCTTTCTTGAAACAAAATATGCATCTGAAATATAAAACACGGACCCAGAACCTTAGGTGAGCTATGGAATATGGTATCTTTTGCAAAAATTAATCTTTTGGCTATACTCCAAGTGTATTCATTAAGGATGAATGAATTAATAATATCTAAAATCGTGAGCTGGACTGGGGATTTAGCTCAGTGGTTAGAGTGTTTGCCTGGCAAACACAAGGGCCTGAGTTTGATCCCCAGCACCAAAAAAAAAAAAAAACCCACCAAACACACACACACACACACACACACACACACACACACAAAACAGGTGAGGCAGACACTACGCTAAGCACTTTACCTACATTACGTCATTCAGTCTTCACAAAGCTATACCATGAATACTGCCCTTATACCCAGGTTACAGATAAGACAATAGTCTCAAAAGACTTAAATCAATTAAAGACCACACAATAAGTGTCAGAGCTGGGATTCAATCTTAGATCTACTTGAATCCTGAGCTCCTTGATCTCAGGATCTCAGATCTACTTGAATCTGACTCTTATTATTAGGAACAGGTTCTAATTAAAATTGCACAGACCAACAGAGTTTTCTGCAATGAAAGAAATGTCCTGTATCTGTGCTAATATGGTAGCCATCAGGCACGTGTCGCTAATAAGCACTTGCAATGTGGCTAATTAAACTCATGTACTAAAGTACTAACATACTGAAGTTTTAACTTTTTTTTGGTCTTTTGAGATAAGGTCTTGCTCTGTAGTCCAGGGTGACCTCTAACTCAGAGTGATCTTCCTGCCTCAGCCTCCCAAGTGCTAGAATTACAGGAGTGTGCCACCATGCCTGGCTGAACTTTTGTTTTATTTTATTTTGGTGCCAGGGATCTAACTCAGGCCCTTCCTCTTGCTAGGCAAGCACTCTAACCACTGAGAAAAATCCCCAGCCTTAACTTTAATTTGAATCTAAATATGTAAACACATGTGATTAGTGGTTACTACTCTGGGTAGTGCAGTGAATGTGCTGTCTCAGCTGACGTTTGTTTTTGTTTGTTTTTTCTGGTACTGGTGATTGAATCTAGGGTCTTCACCCTCAGCTACATCCTCAGTACTTTTTTATTTTGAGACAGGGCCTTGCTAAATTGCTAAGTTGCCCAGGCTGGGGTTAGAACTTGTGATCCTCCTACCTCAACACCTCAACCATCCAGAATGCTGGGATTACAGTCGTGCACCACCACCCCAGGTGGAGAGCTGCTTATTTTTGCAAGTGACTTTGTAGTTTCCTTATTTTAGGGTCAGATCTCTATTCATCCTTTTAAGCTGGTGAAAAGTTCTTTCCAGGAAAGTTTCCACCAATGTTGTTTCTATTGGCTGCAGTTCAGATTTCAGAAGAATACAGTAAGTTAAACCAGCCCCCTAGATTTATTGTTGTTATCCTTAGTGCTTAGATGAAAGTATAACACTTGCAGCTCTCAACAGTGCTTAGCTTTAAAACCCATCTTAACCCTCTATATTAGAAAAAACATTTATGTCTTTTATCTATATTATGACCAATTTCCTAATGCATATAATTAAATAGTATCACATAAAGCAGTGTAAATTGCTTTGTTTGTTTAGCTATTGTGCTTTCAATAGCTATAGTTTTTTCATTAGTTTAATAAACTTTCTGGGAAAGCCATGCACTGCTCCTCTCTTTTTTTGTTGTTGTTGTTCCTAGTACCTTTTTGGGGGGGATGGTGCTGGGGATCGAACTCAGGGCCTTGTACTTGCTAGGCAAGTGCTCTTCACTGAGCTAAATCCCCAACCCTTCCTAATACCTTTTGAGTCATAAAAAATTGTGTTTAGACACAGTCTCACTACAGCTTTGAGTGTAGCTTAAGTATTTTGTGAATCCTCTTTACTAAATGTTGTACACTCATTCTGGTGTTTTATAAACAATGTAATTACAATAGTCAAAATAGCCTTGGAAAATGTGTTCCTTCTTTTTTTTTGAGACAGGATATTGCTATGTTGCCCAGACTGGTTTTGAACTTCTGGGCTCAAGCAATGCTCTTACCTTAGCCTCCAAGTAGCTGGGACTAAAGGGCAGAAAATGGAGGTATATGAGGTATATGAGGGATGATGAACAAATGTGGTACGTGTTTAAATTTTTTGTTACAGTACAAGATACACTGCCATCAATGCCCCTCGAAATACTCCCCTTTGCTTTAAACACACTTATGCCATTATTCTTGACACTTTCTGAAGCAGTTCTGGAAGTCTTCTTTTCTTGTCTTACCTGTTGCCATCCAACGGAAAGGCAGGCTTGTAAAAATACTAAATTGTGTGCTCATTCACCTTATTCATTGGATCTGGCACCAGGTGACTTCTGGTCCTCCCCAAAGTCAAAATGACTGTGAAAGGTCAATGTTTTGAATCAACTCAGGACACTGGAGGTAGTCATGATAATGGAATTAAAAACCCTCATGAACGAGAACTTGCAGAACTACTTCAGAAAGTGGCAAGAACTTGGAAATAGATAAATGTGTAAGAAGTGAGGGTGTTATTAATGGTAATGCCTTTTACTATATAATACATTATAAAAATTTTAAACATTCAACATATTTTTTGTCATGAGATGAGAAAGAAATTTAGCTTCTCTGATTCTCAACCAGATTCTTGAGCATTTACTCATTTAACAAATAGATCTGAGTATGTTTTACATGCTGGGCACTTGAGGATGCAAGAATGAATGCAACAGAATTTCTATACTCATGGTAATTTAGAGTTCAGCAGAAAAAACAAACAATGCAGTAAGATGTAATTACTACTATGAGAGAGGAAATACACTGTGCTATAGGAATCTGTAAGATTTGGAAGTGAGAAAGACCAGAAGATAGGTAAATCTAGTAAAAACTCAGCAACTTTGGAAGGGGAGGAATGTGGTGAGATGAGAATAAAAAAGGAGGTAAACAGAAATTGCTTTATTGGGCACTGCTAATTTACTTAATAGAGTTTGGACTTTATTCTTAGTGCACTGTAAAGTGTGCCCCACCCCTTGTACTGGGCATTGAACTCAAGGATTACTCACATACATCTTTGCCCTTTTTATTTTGAGATGGGACCTCCTGAGTTGCCCAGTTTGGCCTCAGACATGGATTGCAGGCCTGCAACACCAGGTCCAGCAAAAGTTTTTTTTTTTTTTTTTTTGGAGGGCAGTAATGCAATCCAATTCACATTTTTAGTAAGATTATACTATACTGTGGAAAATGGGTAACAGGGTTAGGGTTAGGGTTAGTACTGTGACACCAGTTGAGAAATGAGTGACAGTGGTGGTCTGGACTAGGGTACTAATGAAAGGGATAGAGTATGAAAAGATAAGAGAAACATTTACTTGGGTTTCGAGCAAAAATGTATTTAGGCAGGGGGTGTGTGTGTGGGAGACAGAAGATGAAGCATTTAGCCCTGGTCCTATACAATTTGACTTAATTCTAAATATATTTGACTCAAATGAATTTATCTTTGGTACTGGGGATTGAATCCAAAACCTTTGCACAGAGCTGTATCTGTAGCCCTAGCCCATTTTATATTTTTTTGTTTTGTGACAAGGCTTCATTAAGTTGCCTAGACTAGGCTCTAACTTGTGATCCTCCTGGCTCAGGCTCTTAGAGTGCTGGGATAACAGGCATGTGCCATCATAACCAGTTTCAAATGAATATATTTAAAAAATTATTGTACAGTATATACTTCAAAGAGACAAATATTTTTCATAATGAGAATTGTAATTATAAAGAGAAGTAAAACCCAAGAAAGAATGGACCTAGTAAGAAGAGATCCTAGATGGGCGTAGTGGTGCACGCTTGTAATCCTAGCACTTGGATGGCTGTGGCGGGAGGATCGCTGTGAGTTTGAGGCCAGCCTGGATTACACAGCGTGTTCAAGGCCAGTCTAGAATATACGGTGAGACCCTGTAAAAAGAGATATTATGGCAGAAACTCCAATCTGAGAGAAGCAGGTGGGCCAAGGGAGTGGGCCTAAAAAAGACTGAGAAATAGCTGAAGGGGCATACGGGAAAAAAAAGAAAAAAGGAAAAAAAAAGAGAATGTGTGTACATGTGTGTGTTTTGCACTGGGAATTGAACTTGGAGCCTTCACTCACACTGACATACATTCTCAGTCTTTTTTATTTTTAGACAGGGCCTTGACAAATTGCCCAGGAGGTACCTGAACTTGAGATTCTCTTACCTCAGTCTCCCACACTGCTGGACTTACAGGCATGCACCACCATATCCAGCTGTGTCTGCGGCTTTTAATAACTAGAATGTTTCCACAAAAATGGAGTGGTAAATACTGTTAAGTGGCACAGTTTTAATCTATAAAAACTGAAAATGGCTGGGAGTATTTGTGCATGCCTGTAATGCCAGCATTAGCAAGGCTGAGGCAAGCCTGCTCAGAGTTCAAGGCAAGCCTGGGCTACACAGTGAGTTAAGGTCAGTCTGAAGTACATAGTGAGACCCTACCTCAAAAAACTAATAAACAGTCAAGCGTAGTGGTGCAGGCCTCCAGAGTGTAATCCCAGCACTCGGGAGGCTGAGGCAGGAGGACTGCCTCAAGTTCAAGGACAGCCTGAGCTAGTGAGTTTAAGGCTGGTCTGAACTACATGGATAAACCCCGTCTCAAACTCCCCCCAACACAAAAACAAACAAAATAAAACTAATAAACAAATAAAATGAATGGAGTACTTAATTAAGTAAAGGAAGAATATTTTTAAATACTGAGCGAAGGTGAAAATGCTGGAGAAAAGTTGACATAACAGCAAGGGGAAAATTGAAAGAAAGAGGACCCTAAGAAGCAGAAGAGGGGGTATTCTCTAAGGAGAAGGGACATTTTTTCATCTTCAAATAGAAGGGAAGGTTTGTATATGTGTAAATATAATGCAAGATAATAACTTCTGTGTTCTCTCTGTAATGGGAAGGAAGGTCATTTGGAGAGGGAAGAGTTCCTTCTTTCTATACCTACTATTTACCACTCACGAATTGAGAGATTATTGATTTATGCATATCTAATTTGCAAGGAAATCCAACAGTAACATTGTTGAAAGACTATAAACACTAAAGACCTTAAGATTCTGTAAGAGGGCTGAGGATTTAGGTCAGCGGTTAGAGTGCTTGCCTTGCAAGCATAAGGCCCCGAGTTCGATCCCCAGCTCCAAAAAAAAAATTATTAAAAAGATTCTGTAAGAAAAATTAATCTGCTATAAAGAGACCTTTCCTACTAAGGATATGTAAATTTCTGGTAATCTTTATTCACCTCATTGGGTCCATTTTCTTTATGATCTCAATTTAAAGTGTACTGTACCTCTTGCTCTCCAAAATTTATTGTTCTGTAATCTTTATCCTTTTCTCTTCCTTCTCTTCTGGAACCTTATCTTTTACACACTGGTCACTTGCTTTCTGCCCCTAAGCAGAAAGCTTGTATTCATTAAAATCAAAAAATCTCAAGACTTTCTCCGTCTTAATAACACTGGTTCATGCCTCAAATGACGAAAATCTACACTTAACGTCTTTCCTCAATAAATGATTTTGTTAAAAACATTTCTCTCAAATAACCCAGTGACTAATCCTCGGGTTCAACTACCTAGTCTCAGACTTAAAACTTCCTTCTTTGACCCTTGTAGCATCTTATGTCACTGATAACTTTCCCCCAAACAAAAAAATGCTTCCTATCCTGGTATAGGAATTGTCACTCTTTCGGCTCTCACCTTCAGTTTTTTTCTTACTTGTCAGACTTTTTACTTTCTTTAAAAAAATCCTTCTATCTCCGCCTAAACTACTGTTTCAAATTCGGTAAGTCTCAAATTTCGCAGAACTCTTGTTCCTGTGAGAGCTCCTAATTTGAAAGTGGCATCACTTTTTCAACCATGCAGGCTGGAAACTTCAGCTTCAAACAAACCCACCGCAATCAGCCACATTACTCATCGCTTTTCCATACTCAGTGTCATCTCCTCAGCTTAGATCCGGGTCACCTTTCTTCTGAAGAACTGTAACACTCTCCTCTCTGTATTCCCCACCCCAGACTCGGGCAGGAACCATCCTCTAACAGGACGTCCGCTAAAACCCATCAGGGGTTTTATGCTCCAAGGCGGAAGCCCAGAGAGATGAGAATCAAGTCACAAGTATTCGAGCTCAATGAGGGTGACAAGACCTTTTTCCTGCCCCGGAGCACAGAGGGGGACCTCAGTGAGCTTGACCTCCCGGGCAGGGGTTTCAGAACACTGGGCGCAGGTGCACCGCTCCCTTCCGGCCCAGGTGGCAAGAAAGCCCGAAGGCCGGGCGAGGTCCCGGCCCACAGCAGCAGAGCTGCTCGAGTCCAGGCCGGAGACCCGAGGGCCAGCTATCAGCTATCACTCCCCAGTTTTTGAGCTATCCCAGTCCCTGGACTCCCCGCCCCTCACACTCACCCCGAGAGCTGAGCGAGTCAGGGACTCGGCGCCGGGTCCTCTCCGAACGGAAGCTCGGGCAGCAGAGTAGGCCGTGAGGACCCCGCGCTTGGAGTGTCCAATGGATTGCCTGACTAACAGCCTCAGATAGACCAGCAGAGTCTAAGGTGTTAGATTACATAAACGGAAAGACGGTAAATGAGAGGAAAGCGTCTCCCGAGATGGAGGATTTAAATCATCTTGATCACGCAGAGTCTAGAAGAATTAGGAGTTTCGCACTACGTGGTTTCAGGCGTTCAGCAGCAGCAGCCCAACTCCGTCTGGGGTCCCTTACAGTAAGGTAAATGAGACCACGAAAGGGCGGGGCACTAACTGAGAGAGCGAAGGCTGAGGTCCAGTGACTGAAAGAGCGGAGACGGGAGGGGCGGGGCTTAGTGAGAAGGGCGGTGAGGGGTGAAAGGGGCGGGGCCCGCGAGCCGAGGGGCGGGGAGCGCGGTGCGCGGTGGCGCAAAAGTAGGGGGGTAGCGCGAAGATGGCAGCCGATGAGGAGGAGCCGAAACCCAAAAAGCTGAAGGTGGAAGCGCCGCTAGCGCTGAGGTGAGCGCTGCCCGACGTGGGGAGGAGGGTGACAGCGTCTGCTGCAAGCCAGGGCCCACGTGGGGCTGAGCAGCCCGGACGCTGGGTAGTGGCCTGCTGCCTGCATGAGGCCAACACGCTCACTTGCAGCTCGGGTCCTCGCCCGAGTGGTCGCAACCTCTCGGCCTGCGCCCTCTCAGTTTGGCCCAGTTCCCTCCTGCTCTGGTGCAGCTCCGGCTTCTGTGGCCTATGACCAATCAGAGCTGGCGGCCGGCGGGGCCGGACCCGTCGCGGGCGCCACGTGCGAACCAGCCGCAGCAGGGCTTTTGCGACCCCGGAGGACCGGTCCGGAACACCGGTCCGGAGCAGCGTCCCTAGGCTGCCACCTTCTCCTTCCCTGGGTGACACACCTGGGAGAAGGCCAGCGCTTGCTCTACCCCGGGGCAAAGATAGCACTGTTGGAGATTTTCCGGAAGTGTCGCCGAAGGGCGCTTTGACCTTCACTTTCGTGCGCGCGCGGAAAGCCGGCACCTTTGAAGACGCGCTGCCGCGGACCCAGACCACGCCTGCTAGGCTTTGCGGGGGCGGCCTTTGGCTGGATGGATAGGAAAGGTTGATTTTTTTCTCTTTTGTTTGCACATTTTGGCAGCAGGAGGACAGTTCTGCTCCTAACACCTGTCTGTTTCACATGCGATGTCGCAACTTTTGCTCATAAAACTCGTCATTTATTCAGACGTTTTTCCTGATAAGTTACCAGTGGTACAGGCACACTCTTTGATGATTTTGAAACGTTCATTGGAAGGCAGTGATTCTCCTATCTAAAAATAGACAAGAGACCAATTTAAAACTGTGGGTACACTACTGATTATACAAGACGAATTCCATTTGTTCCAACACCGTTCAATCTTCGTCACCTTCTAAGGAATAGGTTATTTACAGTTGAAAAAAAAAATGTCATTTAGGGGCCTGTTGGTGTGCGCGCGCATGCCGTTTTGAATGAAAGATGATCAAATCTCTGCTGGTACTTTTAATAAATTCCTTCTGCCCTCCAAGAGTTAGTGTGCCTACCTTATACCAAGAACATAAAACTTTAAAAATACGATTCACAATATTTCATTTTTATTTCAAACATCCAAACTATATGTCGGATAAAGTAAGGTCTTTTGAATTAGAGCTGAGCTCGAGGCATGTGCTTTCCCTATTCTGCTTATTAGAATATTTCCTTAAGAAGTACTTCTTTCACCAAACTTCCACCAGATTGGAAGACAGTTGCAAGTTTCCCCTGCTACTCTACTAAACAAACAGGCATTCTTTTTTTTAATTAAAAAAATACTTTTAATGTTGATCCGGGGTTGGGGATTTAGCACAGTGTTAGGGCGCTTGTCTAGCAAGTGCAGGGCCCTGAGTTCCATCCCCAGCCCCGCGCCCAAAAAATGTTGACCCATTTCCACATCACTTTCCTGTTTATTTTAGCTCTGTGATTTAAGGAAGGCATGAATTTCTCCTGTTTTATAGATATCAAATTCCAAATGAGACATTTAAAGAACAGAAATATGGGCTGGGGATTTAGCTCAGTGGTTAGAGTGCTTGCCTAGCAAGCACAAGGCCCTGAGTTTGATCCCTGGCACCAAAAAAAAAAAAAAAAAAGAACAAATATGAACTCAAAGGGTATCCAGATACAAGTTTATTTGCCTCTGTATCTACTTCTATAGTCTCACTAAGGGTCTCACTAAGTTGCCCAGGATGGGCTCCAACATGTGATCCTCTTATCTCAGCTTCCCAGAGTGCTGAGATTACAGGTATAAGTCACCATGCCCAGCTGGCTGTTCCTACTTTTATTGTACTATAGTAGTTTGGCTTTAAGAGTTGCAGTGTGGTAATACATTTAGACTGAATTAAACTATGATGACTTGTTTGATAGTTAAGTGACAGCTACCAGTTTGGGTTAGCTCTTGAGAATGGCTTGTAAATTCTAAGTATAATTTAATGTGTAGTACTGGACATGGTGGTGCATGCCTGTAATCCCAGCACTTAGAAGGCTGAGGCAGGAGGATTACCACAAGTTCAAGGTCAGCCTAGGCTACATAGTGAGTTCAAGACCAGCCTGAAATACATAGCAAGACCCTGTCTCAAAAAAAAAAAGTTAATGGGTAGGATCAGTTAATGGGTAGGATCAGTCACTGGAGGACAAGCAAATTAATGAGATGTGTAGATGTCAGGAAAAGAAATTACGGATTTGTGAGAATTTCAGCTAGCTCTAGGGCAGTAGGTCTCAACCAGGGGAAATTTTGTCCCTAAAGGGAACATTTGGCAAAGTCTGGAAACAGTATTTGGAGGGAAGTGCTGTTAGGAGACAGATGTATGCTCTTAAACATCCTACAAACACAGATCATCTCTACAACAGAGAATTGTGTAGCCAAAATTGTCAGTGAGATCCTGTCTCAAACAAACAAACAAAAAAGTCAAACAGTTTTGAAAACTATTCCCTAGATGAGGATGTTCCATGATGATGACCTATGTTTAGAACTCATTTTTCTTTCCTCTCCTTTGGAAATCTTACCTACCTTCATTTCTTCAGCAGTCACCTCTAGGAGGATACAGTGTCTTCCAAAGCTTGTTGAGCACATGCCAATTCTGTTTCTTTTAGTCTGTCTTTCAAGTACATGCTATTTTAGGCACAGGGTTAAAAGCAGAGAATGTACAGTATACATATTTTCATTCTCCATTCTCCTGGTAGAAAGTAAGTAAGGTTTGAGAAAATGATAACCTGAGCATTATTAAAGATGACTAGATGTTAATCAGGTGTGAAACAGGTTACCTGCCTTTATAGAAAAGTTTGTTTGGAGGCAGAGCTGGGAGAAAGCTGCATCTGTTGGGGAATGGCAGGTGATTTGGTCTGATTAGAGCAGAAGGTGTAGAGGGTCCAGGCTCTGGGATGGACACTGTCACATGTGATCTTTCTCTGTTAACTTTTCACTCTCAGAGCCTAATTTTAACTCTCTACTGAGTATCTCCTCTTGATAATTTGCTGACCTTCAAAGTCATATATACCCAACTGTCCTAGCCATTTTCCCGTCCTTGGGACAAAATAACATCCACAGTTTAAAGGAAGAGAGGTTCACTTTAGTTCACAGTTTCAGAAGCCTCAATCCTTGCATGGTCAGCTGGCTCCAAGGCAGAAAAGACAGGATGGAAGGGTTTGGGCCAAGGAAAGCTGCTCACACTGTGGAAGATAAACATCTCTGGGGGACTGACTGAAAAAGAAATAATGCAGTTATACTCTGGGTTCAGGAGCTGGTGGAGGGGTTGGGGACTTAGCTCAGTGGTTAGAGTGCTCCTGACTTCAATCCCCAGCACCAAAAAAAAAAAAAGAGCTGGTGAATAATTGTGTGCAGGAGAATGGGAGCGAGACTCCCTGATGAAACTAGGAGCTCGGCTGAGGTTGGATGAAAGAAGGCTGAACTCAGTTTGTTCCCAGCTGTTGATTTAAAAAGCTGTGGATCTGAAGTAAAGACAGAAATGGTCAAGCAGCCTAGTTGCTTAGAGTCAGGAACCATAACTTGCCCACGATCACCTAGTATAGGAGCACCCTGCTTGGAGGTCATGGGCTCTCATAGGAGCATCCTACCTAAAAACTACTGGCAAAAGAGGGGGAGAGTCTAAGCCTGTGAAAATTTGAGGAAGAACTTTACTTAAAAAATAAATACCACTGGGTGTGGTGGCTCATGCCTGTAATCCCAGCACTTGAGAGGCTGAGGCAGGAGGATTGCTGTGAGTATGAGACCAGCCTGGGCTACATATAGTGAGTTCAAGCCCAGCATGAACTCCATAGCAAGACCCCGTCTCAAAAAACAAACAGAAAATACAAGCCAGGTGTTATGGGGCACACCTGTAATCCCAGCACTCAGGAGGCTGAGGCAGGAAGATTACATTGAGTTGGAGACCAGCTTGGGCTACATAGGGAGTTCAAGGCCAGTCTGAACTACATAGTGAGATTCTGTTTCAAACCACCCCCCCAAATTTAAATAGTTAGCTTTTAAAGTTTGATGTTTTATAGGAACCATAATTTCTCAATTGCTAGATTTTTTTTCCAGTCCCCATTCTGTACTTTTATGATGCTAAATAGTCATACTCATGACTCAGTCTGTAGGAGTGCTTCTCTTGCCTGGATTTTCCTCTGGATTCATTTCACACACAGGCCATCTCAATGTAACAAAGGAGGCAGCTCTCAAGTCCAAACCAAAATCTCATGAGACCCCCAAAAAGACTTTTTCCGTATCCAGGCCTCCGTTTTGAGAGAATTCTGATTGGTTCTACCTGGGTTATGTGCCACTTTGAACCAATTGCTGTTTCAGAGGTGGGATTTTGGCCAGCCTTGGATATGTTCCTTCAGCTTCCAATCTGGCGTTTGTGTGTGCATGCTGGGATGTGAGGGGTGCTAGTGTATGCGTCTGTATTGCCAGGAAGTGGACAGGTGTTGAGAAAGACAGTAACACAACCCCTGGGAGCACCTTATAGAGTGAGGATGGCGGTGTATCATCTCTCAGCAGGAGAAAAATCCACTGTTGCATGTATAGAAAATATTAAAACAACCTCCATCTTCTCCATCCTCTCCACCAAAACAAAAAACAACCTTCATTCATCAAGGTCCCCTGTCTGTCATCTTCATGAAACTTTCCTACTCATGGCTCCTTCTCGCTGTTAGTATTTTGTACTTTACATTATTGCAATATACAGGGTGTACATGTTTTATCTGCTTATTACTGAAGTCAGGAAACTAATGGAATAACCCTTTCTGTGTGATTGCAACATAATAGGCTCTGCATTTTTCTTGAATTAATCAATTCTTAACTCTTTAAAAGTGTCTTAGGGTTACATTTGTAGTTCTCAGTGGTACAAAGCGGATACATATGTTAGCTGTAATTCTAGTTAATTAATTAGTTAAATAAATTTTTTGAGGCAGGGCCTTGCCATATAGTTCAGGCTGGTCTTGAACTTACTATGTAGCCTAGATTGGCTTTGAACTTTTGAGATCCTCCTGAGTGCCAGGACTATAGAGTTCACCACCATGCCTGGCTTCTTAATGTATTTATGAGAGTTGATGGTGGAACCTTACTTTAAAATATTTTGTGGTTCTCTGGCCTTTTGGGTTTTTTTATGGAGTGAGCTTGTGTGCAAAATCAGGTGGTGAAGGACAGCAGAAGCAATAGAGGCAAGAATTCCATTTCTAGATTGCATTTCTGTTCTTTTTGCTCACTGGTGGGCTTTGACTAGGGTGATCATTACTTGTATTTGTCCCTGGGGAAAATTCCCTCAGAACAAATCTATTTAACTGTAAC
This sequence comes from Hystrix cristata, assembly GCA_004026905.1. Lineage (NCBI taxonomy): Eukaryota > Metazoa > Chordata > Mammalia > Rodentia > Hystricidae > Hystrix > Hystrix cristata. The sequence goes on along the minus strand of PVJO010012083.1, from coordinate 44,716 downwards.
ATTTTATTAAAGGCCCATGGTCATTGTTTTTTCTCTTTCTCTCCTCTCTTTCTTTCTTTCCTTCCTTCCTTCCTTCCTTATTTCTGTCTTGTTTCTAATGTAGTGGAATTGTTTTTTTTTTTTCTTTCTAATTTTTGTTGTGGAATTGCTTGTTTTGTAGAGGATCAATTTTCTGAGAATGAATTTACAAAGGTGATCTCAGTGACCTGTTACTGTGATAATGTTAATCTGCAGTTCCTTTTAGAAATGGCTAGACAGTTAAATGTATTCCAGGTCGAGCCAAAACTCCTTATATGTTGTCCACATCTCATGGGAGCCTGTGAGAAGTGTTTTTTTGGCATGGGGTGGGGGGCTGTTGAGGATCGCACTCAAAGCCTTGCACTTGCTAGGCAAGCGCTCTACCACTGAGCAAAATCTCCAGACATCCCCCCCACCAGAAGTGTTACATAAAGGATTCTAGGAATTTTTTGGCACTGTCCTAGGATCTTGTAATTATCATGTCACACTTAGTTCCCCAACCGTCTTTGCCACACCCTACTTTGTATCTCAGTAAGTCTCTTGTCCCTGGATTAGCAAATCCTTGATTAGTAAGTGTAATTAGAACTCCAAAAGCAAGGAAGGCAGCAATATTGTTTTGAATTTCATATTATACTGCTTAACATAATGTATGATGTAGCCAATTGATAGTGCCACAGTTGTTCTTTTTTTTTTTTTCTGAAACAGAGTCTCACCCTGTAGTTCAGGCTGGCCTTGAACTCATAGTAGCCCAGGTTGGCCTCAAACTTGGATTGATCCTGCTGCCTCAGCCTCCCAAGTTCTGGGATTACGGTTGTGCCCCACCATGCCTGGCATGCCGTGCCTTTTTTAAGAAGCTTGTCTCTGTTGACTCATCTAGCAGGGGGTCACTGGCAAATCGAATAAAACAAAGGAATCAAATACAGATGACTGAGGTTTTCTCACATTCCTTTAAATTTCATATATGAAAATGAACTGTTTCACTCTCTGAGCCCTAGAACTAACATCCTAAAAAACCATCTACCTCTTTGACTAAACAAATTGAAACACAAGAAAATTATCTTCCTTACAAATAAACAGTTCACATGTGTTGCCTTTGAAGTTAACCACTAGAGATTTGAACATTTGCTTATTTTATGGCCATGACTAAGGAAGGCTAAGGTCCTCCTAAAATAATTTTTGAAATTGTTTTTTCTCAACAGAGCTATCATTTTTAGTCCTTAACTTGATTAAAGATTTAAACCTTACGCTCTAGAAGTAATAGACTTACATTTGTGGTGATGTCTCTGTTCTCACATACTCAGGATGAAATGCTGTCACATTTTTAGCTTGGGACAGTGTGTTAAAGTACGTTAAAATGTATTAAAGAATGCTGACAGAATTCTCCTTTGTCTTGTCTGTTTTACTTAGCAGTACTTATCCAAATATATAGAATTAGATTATTTAGATTTGTGATATTGCAGTAAAACTTGGTTACATTATTAAATTTAGTAAGTAGTACTAAATGTTTATTATTAAAAATAGTTATTTTGATAAAGTAATTTAAGAAGATTCATCTCTTTTTTTGTGTGTGAGTATAAGTTTTTCCCTGCAAGTTTGACCTCTTTTGATATTTTTGATACTTGAATATTCTAAGGGTATCCTATGTATAAATTTCTAGCCACAGATCTTTACTTTATTCTCCATAAAACCAAGAATCCCTTCTTCATTTCCTCCTTTCCCCTGTTTGTGTAACATTCCTTTTCAGTACAAATAAGGGAAGAGGAGTACATTTTTCCATTAGTGGGAAAAAGGGCCACATCAGAGATCTTTGACCTCTGTTTTATGTGAAGCTTGACTACATTCCTGAGAAGACTTGTTAGTATCTTGTAAATACCAAGTCAGATGTCCGAGGTCTCTGAATCTTTTCTGGTTGGTCAAATGTCCGAGGTCTCTGAATCTTTTCTGGTTGGTCAAGGCGCAGGCTCTCTAGGCCTCCCCATCAAGATACCACTAAGAGTGCTCCAGAATGTTGGTGGGAGTTGTGGTGGGGCGGGACAGGGGGTGCGTTTGATCAAGAGTAGGAATTTCTGGGAAGGGTGGGAATGGTCCCTTTCAGAGTTGAGATTTCCTGGAAATCATGGCATTGGGTGTGAAATAGCAGATCTCAAGATCAGCCAGATGTGTCTTCTCAGTTTCATGTGATTTTTAGAACTCCTTGAACATGTTTAAGACTCTTTAGGTTGTTAGTGCTTGATGAAGTACTTAACATCAGAGTTTAATATTCATATCCTACAGTTGAGAGAACTGAAGCCCAGAGAGGCTAAATTACATTATTAGTAATTATCCAAGAAGAGATTTGATCATAAGTTTTAAAACTTCCCATTATATTCTGGAACAGGAAATAAGTATCAGATTGAACCCAGGGCCCTCGCACTGAACTACTTCTCCAGCTTTTTATTTTTATTTTTTATTTTTTTTATTTTTTTTTTTTTGTGGTGCCGGGGATCAAACTCAGGCCCTTGTGCTTGCAAGGCAAGCACTCTAATCACTGAGCTAAATCCCCAGCCCCAGCTTTTTATTTTGAGACCGTCTCACTGAGTTGCCTAGGCTGGGCTCAAACTTTCCATCCTTCTGCCTCTGCTTCAAGTGGTGCTGAATTACAGGTGTGCATCACCATGCTCTGGTTACATTTTCTTGCTGACCGTCCCATGGCCGTCAGACAACTTGTCCTTAGCTGAGGAAATATATCCAGAGAGGCTGAGTGTCCTCAATAGTGGGAGTTTATTTCACACTCACCCTTTTTCCTGTTTATATTACACAATGAAGATACAAATGGAGAAGTTGTCAAACTGAATTCTGCATGTGCTAGATAAGCACACTATTTAAAGAAGGTATGGGGCGATGTGTTTTGTAATGTGGTTTAGACTTTCTTCTCGCAAGTTTTCTTATTCACACAAACTTTGCAGCAACACCTCCTACCCCCACGTGCCATTCTCTTTTGGGATGGACTCAGTGGTGTGCTTTGCAAGTGGATTTGGAGCAGACTAGGTGTTCTAATGAACACCTTGAATAAACCAATTTTGCCTGTGTGTTAGAGTTAAAAATATTCTAGTTAAGAGAAGAATTTTTAATAAATTTTAACTTACTTTAGAGATTTTGTGCTTTTTCTTGGTAATAATTTGAGTTTTATGACTTTGGTGTTAGTAATGATTAGTATAAGGGTAGCCTCCACTGTTCTGCAGATGAGGAAGCTAGATGTAGAGTTCAGATAATGTGAAGATCACACAGTAAGTGGCCAAGGTAGGATTTAGACCTGAATCTGTCTTATTTTAATATTTTATTAATTATTTGCAATGTTTAGGGATTGTGTAAATGATAGTCAACAGTGATTTGTAGGAATAAAAAGTTAAACAGACTCTTTGCTTTGAAAAGTATTCCTATATTGCCGAGCATAGTGGTACAGGCTTGTAATCCTAGCATTTAAGAGGTTGAGGTAAGAGGATTGGCATGAGTTCAAGCCCAGCATGGAGTACATAGTGAGTTCAAGACCAGCTTGAACTACAGAGTGAAACCCTGCTTCAAAAAAAAAAAGGTATTCCTATATTGTACATGGAACAATTACTAGTAATCGCCTAAAAAGCTGTTAATCTTTTAATACTATTAATAATTTAAAATCCCATAAAACCATCCTGCCAGATCTGAGATGGTGGCAATGAGAATTCTTTTTCATTAGAAATGACCCACAGGAGCTGAGCATGGTAGTCCATGCCTGTCATCTCAGCAGTCTGGGAGGCTGAGGCAGGAAGATCACAAATTCAAGCCCAGCTTGAGCAACATAGTGACTTAGTGAGACCCTATCTCAAAATTAAAAAAGGGATGGGGATGAAGCTAGATGTGAAGGCCCTGGATTCAATCCTCAGTGCAAAAAAAGAAAAAGAAGAAGAAAAAAAAGAAATGATTTATGGAGCCATTATCCTTAGATCCCATTCATTTATTCATTTATTTTATTTTTTGAGATGGTCTTGCTATGTAGTTTGGCTGGCCTAGAACTCACTATGTAGCCCAGTCAGCCCAGAGACCAAGGTGAAGCCATCACTCAGAAAGGCTGGGCTGGAATTTGGCACAACCACAGTCCTGTACGCTGCTAGTCAAAGGAGTCCCAAGCTGACCCAGAATTATTTGCAGAGGACAAAGACTTGCCTTCAAGAAGTTATAACTTTTTTTTTTCTTCATGAGATCGGGGATTTTACCCAGGGCCTTTGTATTGAGCTGCATCTGCAGCCCTTTTTAATAAAAACTTAATTTTGAGACAGGGTCTTGCTATGTTGCCCAAGCTGGCCTTGGACTTGTGGTACTTCTACTTCAGTTTTCCAAGAAGCTGGGAGTACAGGCACGTGCTACCTTGTTTGGCTGAAATGAGGGCCATTTTTAATCTGCCACATTTATGGTTAAA
>PVJO010012083.1:0-40166 GCA_004026905.1 Hystrix cristata | reverse complement strand
TCTTCGATGGTTTAAATTTGCTGCCTGCTACTACCTGAAGAGTTTAGTTTGGCATCTGATAGCAGCTGCCTTCTTAGAATGCTTGAAGACTACATTTGCATTTAATTACTCCTTCCCTCCACATACAGTCAGTATGAGGTGGTTATATTTTTGTTGAAATTTGAAGATTTGAAAGAGAAATCTGCTCCTGTGCTGCCTCCTCCCCCCAAATGCCTTCTTCAGTAAAAACAAAAACATGGAACAAAGGAAAAATGTTTAGGTAACAGTTCAGTCATTTAGAAAAGAACCAGGTAGAAGTGATTATATTTTAGAATATGTCTCAGTTAAAACTGGTCAGAGGTGGTGGTACACACCTATAATCCCATCACTCTGGGAAATTGAGGCAAGAGGGATCACATATTCAGGCCCAGCCTCTGGGCACCTCAGTGATTTATGGAGAGTCTGTTTTAAAATAAAAAGAGCCAAGGCCCTGGATTCAATCCCTGGAACCACAAACAGCCCCTCGCCCCCTAATCCCTGCATATTCTGAGAACACAATTATACTTTTTGATCCTCTGTAGAAATTGGTAAGCACTAGGAGTGGGACAAAAGATAGCCCCAGCCCCCCTTAAACAGTGGCAGTTTGTGTGAACATTTGTGTTCTATACTTCTAATTTCAAAAAATCTTAGTACAGGCTTGGTGTGGTGGTGTAGGCTTCTAATCTCAGTACTTGGGATGCTGAAGCAGAACAATCACCTTGAGTTTGAGGCTAGCCTGGAATACATAGTGAGACCCTGTCTTAAAAAAAAAAAAAAATCCTGAGTTCAACCCCCAGCACCAAACAAAACAAAACAAAAAACCAAAAAAAAAAAATCTTGGTATGAAATAGTTAATAATTTTGCTTAAATTCTAAATTTGGTTTGCATAAGCTGAATGGCTAGACGGGTTGTTTTTGTTTTAGTTTTGCTTTTTTGGTTTTTGGCAGTGCTGGGGATCCAACCGCAGGGCACTCTTCTGTTACAGTTGAGTGGGCCAAAAATAGTCTGGGTTCTTGTGTACGATGAGGAAAGAGTTGCCAAGTGTACACTTCGTAGCAAGTAGTGAGTAGCTGCATTTATTGGAGATCTCTGGGAAGGGACAAGGGAAAGGGAGAAGGGCAGGAAGGGCAAAAGAGAGCAAAAGGTCCACTGTGCCAACTCAGGGTCTGAATTTAAGGAGCAGCCACCTCTGACTTTTTGGTGTCTCCCACTGAAATTTCTCACTGGCTCCAGTGCCAGGGCCCTGCCCCCTAGGGTGGGTCAATCATTTAGGCTTTTTTTTGGTGGGAGGGGTGCTGGAGATTGAACTCAAGGCCTTGTGCTTGCTAGGCAAGCGCTCTACTACCACTTGAGCTAAATTCCCGGATCATTCCTAGATCATTGCATCTTATGGGTGAAATCATAGCCTGTGCAACTTGGATATTTATAAATTCTCAGACATGTCAAAGTGTTGTGGGGTTATTCCATTAACCCTGTATTGGGCAGTGGTAGTCAGCCCCAGTTCTGGCAGCAGACTACAGGGTTTGGATTTCTGTTCTGTAAAGTATGCTGCTGGGCAAGTTATTTTACCTTTGTAAAATACATCCTGGTAGTGGTGCTGTAAATTCAAGTTGGATAGTACTTGTAAATAGGTACCATGGATAGCCAGTGTGGTGGCACATGCCTGTAACCCCAGCGCTATAGGAGGCTGAGGCAGGAAGATTAAAAGTTTGAGCGTAGCCCAGGCCACTTAGTGAGACTCTATCTCAAAAAAAAAAAAAAAAAAAAAAAAAAAAAAAAAAAAAAAAAAAAAAAGTGAGGTTGTAGCTCAGTGCAGAGGCCCTGGGTGGAGTCCCCAGTACCACCAAAAAGATACATAGCATCTCGCACATACTAAGCCTTCCAAGTTTTATCTATTATTCTATTTATATACATACCTATAGCTGTAACCAGTGCCAAGGTAGAATGTTGCCCTCTTAGGGTATTATTCACATGAAACTACATGTAAAATTCTTGACATTTCTTTTTAGTTTGTCAGTAGAAAACAGTAGGCACAGTGCAGTAACGAAGACTAGAAAGACAAAAATCTGTGTCCTACATCTGTATCTTTATCCCTGACCTCTCCCGGAACTGCTCTTCCAAGCTGCTCCTGTCTTCTGTTTATCTCAGTAAACAGCAGCGCCATTTGTCCAGTTTCTCAAGCTCTGCAAGTGGACGTTACTCTTGAGCCCTTGCTTTTCCTTAATACCCTACGTGTAGTCAGCCAATACGTCCTGTCACTCTGCCTCCAAAATGTCTCCTGGATCCGTCTACCTCTCTGTGTGTCCACCGCCACCTTTGTGGTCCAGACAGCAATGATCTGCTACTTGGATTGCCAGATAGGTTTCTAATTTGGTCTTTTGCTTTTGTGCTTCTCTGTTTATTCTCCACAGGATAGCTGATGTGATCTTTTAAACAAAATGATACTGTGTTACTCCTGTTTAAAACATGATTACAGTGGCTTCCTGTTACACTTGTAACAAAATCAGAAGGTCATAGGGTCTTGAAGTGAATGTAGTATTCCTCACGTTGGCCACAATTGCTCTTCCTCCCACTCTTCCTATTTTCACAGTGCAGGTCCAGGTCAGTCTGCTTCTTATTTTTTGGCTGTTCTTTCTGAAACGTCCTTTTTCCACTTGGCCAGTCTTGTCCCTCAGTTCTCTCTTGGTACAGTGTTTAAGTGATAAAGTAGATCAATAAAGGTAAAGATTTGAATTAACTACTTTCCCCCGAAGAGGATAAGATAGGTCTTTGAGTAAATTGGTTAGAAGATTGATCAGAAGTAGTAGTTTTTCAGTAACTAACATGTGTGTGTGTGTGTGTGTGTGTGTGTGTGTGTGTGTGTGTACTGAGAAAGACTAAGTGGAAGGGGGTATAGGGAAAGATTAGGAAAAAAGAATAAATAGCTAAAGAAAGGAAGTTGCTATGAATCAAAAGAAATGCCTTGATCTGGGAACATGCACCTTTACTTTTATCCCTATCTGGTTGATTTTGAAAGAACAATCACATAGCCCTGTTTGTGGAAGTAATATTTTTTTGGTTTATATTTGCTGAGATGACTTCCCTGACTACCTGATACAAGGGAGGCTACACTGATCTGCTGCTTTTATTCTCTGCATAGCATGTTTCATCACTTGATGTTCTTATTCGTTACTTTATTCACTCATCTGTGAATCCCCTTAGTGTATAAATTCGACAAGGGCAGCACATAACTGAGCTTTGCTGAATTTGTAGTGTCTAGTGTAGTAAGTAGATGCTCAGTAAATATTTGATGAATTAGCAAATAATTTCTAAACGCTTGTTTGTAAATTATAGATTAGGTCTAGGGCGAAATGATAAAAATAAGGAAAAGCTTTATAACAAATGTATTACATAAGCTTACCAACAATCCTTTGGGAACAGCTATCTTTTTGTTTGTGATGTTCTTTGTACATTTTTGTATTAAAATGTCCTTTTCATTATGAAACAAATGTGACATTAAATTATATAGTTAAAAAATATTTTCTTTGCAGCATGGTAATTGGGAAGCTCTGTTGTCCTGTACCTTTAGATTGGAGTTTTTTTTGAGCTTCAGAGATTTGTAGTTGCTGAAAATAAAGAAGCACTTGTGTGGGTGTGCCAGGGAGGGAGTTTTGCTAAAAATTCTTACTAAGTAAAGTTCAATCAATCAAATGTTATTTTACGCTTCAGATCCTTTAGAGAAATAAATTGTCAGCTTTCATTTAAAGACTATATTGTGTTGGAATATATGATATTAAAATAAAATATGACATAGGAATATGCAGATAATAAAAGGAAACAATAAACCTCTTATGTCTTTCAGGGAAGAGAGTTAACGCATTAGCACTGTTGGTTTGAGCAACCTTGTCCATAATTAAAACTAGTTAAAATTGATCAGCTCTTTAAAAAACAACCCAATTTGTATTGAGACACAGGAGAGTTTTTCTTTTACTGTCTAATAAGAACTGAAATGGACCTGAGATGTCACCCAGAGCAAACTCCTTTGTATTTCAAATAAAGAAACGGATGGTAAAGAAGTAATGATTTGTGGAAGGTTATTCCAGGATTAGGAATCCCACCTTCACATTCCCAAGCTCCTGAATTTTACACTATGACAGACTGCTTATTTTAGGGAGACAAGTTTTAAGAAGTTTCTCTCTTCGGAATATGATACAGATGACTTTAAAAATACTACTTTATCAATATTAAATGAGGGGATGGATGTATTTTCAAGTAACTTGCAGGGAAGACATTCCACATTCATGTAATGACAGCTGGGCTTTTAGGCAAAGCTCTAAAGTGATATTTACACTTCAAATTTTTGTGAAGTTATGATTTAAAATTAACCAAGACAATCATAATGACATTTTATTTTTGTTAGTTCTGTCTTTAAGAATCTTTACAAGCTAGGAGTTCTAGTGTATGCTCATAATCCCAGCATTCTGAGAGGCTGAGGCAGAAGGGTTGCAAGTTTGAGCCCAACCTGGGCAATTTAGTGGGATGTCAAGGTCATAGGTTCAATCCTTAGTTCTCTCCTCCCCCGCAAAATTCTTTACACATGAAATAAGACATGTATAAAATAAGCCTAGTTCTTCTAAAAATGTTAGTTTTGATGGTTGTTGATTTACAAATACAAGTTTTTTTAAAAGGCAGGAATGTTTTGGTTTTTTGGGGGGATAGGGTCTTGCTAAGTAGCCCAGGCTGCCCTTGAACTCACTGTGATCTTCCTGCTTCTGCCTCCCAAGTGCTAGGATTACAGTCATGTGCCATCATACCCAGTTTGGATTTTTAAATCATTTGAAAAAGGCGAGATTCAGTATTACAGAAATTTTTTTTATTTTTTAAAATTTTGTTTTAGTATTACAGAAATTTTATGACTCTAAAACCTATGTACAGGGCAGGGTATAAAGGTGCATGCCTGTAATCCCAGCACTTGGGAGGCTGAGGCAGAAGGATCACCACAATCTTGAGGCCAGCCTGGGCTACATAGTGATTTCACATAATCCTGCTTCTAAGAGATAATATAATATTTAGGTGTCTTTCTTTCTAGCAATTTTTTCCTATGAATAATTATATATAGGCATATATATATATTTTTTTCCCCTTGTTTTTGGCAATCAAAATGATAGTTGCCAGGTGTGGTGCATCCCTGTAATCCCAGCACGTGAGATGGTGAGACAGGAGGATTGCCACGAGTTCAAGGCCAGCCTGGGCTATACAGTGAGACACAGTCTCAGAAAAACAAAAAACAAGATCATAGTCTGCCTTTTTTTCTTTTCTTTTTCGGGTACTAGAGATTGAACCCAGGGGCTCATGCATGCTATGCAAGTGCTGTACCACTGAGCTACATTCCCAGCCCTTTTTTTGTTTTGTTTTTAACATTATATCATGAGTATTTTCCTACATCCTTAACAAAACACTTGTGGAAACATTTCATAATAGCTCCATAATGGTCTTTTGTAATTTATTTATTTCTTTCTGGTTTTAGGACATGATAAATTTTTGGTATTGTTAATGTTGAAATAAGTAACTGGATATACAAATCTTTGTTTGTAGTCTGTTTTTTAATGATAGTTGCCTGAAAAATGGAATTTCTGATACATAGTGCCAAAAAGCTTTCTAGAAATGTACTAATTTACACTCCCACTAATAATGTATGAGAGTGCTTTTTTTATTGCACCCTTAACAACAAACTGGTCTTGTTTGAAGAGAACATTGCTATTTTTTTGGGCCCTGAAGCATCTGTTGAAAAGATTAGTAGGTGGGTCCACATCTTTGTTATGTTTTCTAGAAGAAATTAGCTATTTGGGGTTAGCTATCTGTTTTCTTTTAACTCAAGATTACATCTCAGCCCCCCTCCTTTTTTTTTTTCATCCCAGCCCTTTTAAGTTTTTTTCACTTTGAGACAAAGTCTTGCCTAGTTGATCAGGCTGAGCTTAAATTTGAATTTGCAGTCCTCCTGCCTCTGCTTCCTAGGGTACTGGGATTACAGAAGTTTGTCACCACTGGCCTGATCCACTTTTCTGGATTCAAGTGTTTAAACTGTAAGTAGGTTAATGAAGGTTAAAGATTTGAATTAACTGCTTTCTCCTAAAGGGGATAAGGTAGGCCTTTGAGTAAATTGCTTAGAAAATTGATCAAAAGTAATCATTATTCAGTAACATGTGAGAGTGTGTGTGTGTGTGTTTACTGAGAAAGACTAAGTGGAAGGGGGTATAGGGAAAGATTAGGAAAAAAGAATAAATGGCTGAGGAAAGGAAGTTGCAATGAGTCAAAAGAAATGCCTCGATCTAGGAAAGTATACCTTTATTTTTATCCCTATCTGGTTGATTTTGAAAGAACAATCACACAGTTCTGTTTGTTGAAGTAATATGTTTTTGTTCATATTTGCTGAGAAGACTGATACCTAAATACATTTTTAAGAGAATAAGCGTTTTGAAAGTTGTGATTATAAATATAAGAAGAAATTAAGTTTTGATTAAGTTAGATACAAAGTATCATTTATAAAAAAATGAGGTTATTTTAAATCTTTGAATGTGATGTGTCTTCAATTTAATTAACTATTTGATTTTTTTTTTTTTTTTGAGACAGGGTCTCATTATGCAGTCCAGGCTGACCTTGAACTCGCAGTGATCTTCCTGCCTCAGCCTTCGGAGTGCTGGGATTATAGGCATGCAGCACCAGGCCTGGCTGCTGATTAAATATTTGAATACTGTAGACTCATATCGTTCCTCAATGACATAGAACATAATATATTTCTTTAAAAATAACTAGAGATTTAAGTCTGGCTGTTTTGGTAGCAAAATTAGGGCTTTAAAATTTTACTTATTTATTTATTTGCAGTGCTGGGGATTGAATCCAGGGCCTCACACATGCTAGGCAAGCAGTATACTTACTAGTGAGCTACACCCTCAGCATCTCCCCTTTTTTTTTGAATCTCAATACTAAAAATCAAAAGAATTTTTTTTTCCACAGTATGTTTAGTGTAAACAAAAGCACATTTGATTTTGTAGAAGGCCATGTTCCTATTTGCTTTAGTATCATGCTTCCTAGAGATGTTTTTATTTATTTATTTTGTGGTACAGAGCATCGAACCCAGGACCTCTCACACACTAGGCAAGTGCTCTACCACTGAGCTACATCCTATTCCCTGGAGGTATAATTTTAATTTGTGTGATAATAACAAAATAATGATAGTGTTATGTGCCATGGATTCTCTTAGACACTTTACTAGATTTAATTATGTTTTCAGTACTAGGGATCAAATCCAAAGATACTCTACTGCTGAGTGTACCCCTAGTCTTTTTTTTTTTTTTTTTTTTTCTGTTTTTCAGGTGCTGGAGATTGAACTCAGGGCCTTGCACTTGCTAGGCAAGTGCTGTACCACTGAGCTAAATCCCTAACCCATGTTAATTATGTTTTGAGCTTCACTATTACCTGAAAAGCACACTCTGGTTAAATTTAGGGACTGACAGGTTAAGAATCAGCTCAAGGTCACACAGCTAGTAGGAAGTGTAGCAGGAGTTCCACACCAAGTCTGTCTTGCTATCTTTATAACCTTGCTACTCAGTCTGCCCCACAGACCATAAGCAATTCATGAGACCTGAGAACATAAAGAAATGCAAAATCTTGGCTACTGAGATTTACTGAATCAAACTTGCATTTTAACAAGATTGGCCAAATGATTTGTATGCATATTAAGTTTGAGAAGCACTGCTTTACACCACACTGTGTCCTGTAGTAGAAAGCTACCTTGAGGTTTTGAAATCCTACTGATTATTCCTAGTTTCAGTCCATGTGGATTATCTATTAACATTTCCTTTGAGAGGAGGAAGGAAACTTGAATTAGTCAGTGTCTCTGCTACTTCAAATTGTTATCCAGCTGCATCTTTGCTTTGGATTCTGTTTAACCCAGAGGAACGACTGACTAACAGAGTTTGGGCACATTTGGTCCCGTCTCCCAATGCTAAGTACAGCTCAGTATTTTAACAGTCTTTACTCAGGTACTGAAGACATCAGATTTATATTGACAGCGTCATTTTAGATGGGCATTTCCCAAATTAAAGAGAATAAGATAAGGCTAAAAATAGCATTTTCTAAAGAAACCTTAAATTTCTGGGATAGTTGATGTTTTTAGATGTCTAGCAAGGAAAATCAGATTTGTATAAACTACTTGCCTTACTAATTTCAATTTGTGATTATAATTATTCTGTTTGGGGGGGGGTTGCTAAGCAAGTGCTCTACCGCTGAGCCATATCCCCAACTGTGAACATAATTATTGTCATAGGAGTAATGATAGGTGAGAAAAGGCTAACTTAAATCTATATGCAGAACAGCACTGTCCTGTAGAAATATAAAGCATGATGCATATAATTTAATAATTTCTAGTAGCCACATTAAAAAAGTTAAAAGCAGTTTAAATTAATCTCAATAATATATTTTGGCTAACCCAGTATATTCAAAATCTTTTCAACAGGTAATCAGTATAACTGATAGCATACGTATGCTATGCCTTAAAAAATTTGGTGTGTGTTTTACACTTACAGTGCCCTAATTTGCATGCTAAATTTTCAGTGGTTAAAATATGAAATGTGGCTGGGGGTGTAGCCCAGTTGAAGAGTGCCTATTTAGTATATCTGACACTCTGGGTTCAATCCTCAGCACCAACCAACCAACCAACCAAAGAAGGCAACAACAACTACAAAATAGAAAAAAACATGAACAGCAGTACAACTAAAACAATAAAATTATGTTTTAATGGAATGTAAGGGAGGACGTGCGGAAATCCTTTTCCTGCCTGTCTCAAAGGGTCATTGGCCAACGCCCCTATAACAAAAGATGATACATTAACAAGAGAAAAGCATAATAAATTTACTTGATCATAGTTTGAGGTGAAATAGGAACTTTCAGAATGAAGACCCAAAGACTTGGGATGGCTATCCATTTTAAGTTCAATTAAGTATGAATTATGCTGTGTAGAAATCATATTGTGTAGGAAAACAATAGACTTAATGCTAATAGAGGTAGTGAGGAAACCTAGCAAGGCCTTTCTGTTCAGTCTTGTTCTCTCTGTGCAGCATTCCTTACTTCCTAGTATAGGGCAGGACCCCTTCTGACATGAGGGCTTACGATCTATAAGAAAAGGCAGGTCAGAGAGAAAAATTTTTTTTTTGTAGTACTGGGGATTGAACCAAGGGCCTCACACATTCTAGGTAGGTGCTCTACCACAGAGCTAAATCCTCAGCCTTATGTATTTATTGTATTTTGAGACAAGATTTCATTAAGTTGCCGAGGCTGGCTTTGAATTTGTGATCCACAGCCTCTTGAGTAGCTGGGGTTATAGGTATGAGCCACCACTTCCAGCAGAGAATTTCTTTATGGCCAACTCTTAAAACAGAAAGGTGGATTAAGATTAATGTTTTTAGGCTTTCTAATTTGCTCTGGGGGACATCTCTTAAGTTTCTAGGACCTGCCTTGGGGAAGAGAAATTCTACTTTCTATGGCTTGAATTGCTAGGAATAAAAAAGGGAGAAAGAGATAGGATAGAAGGTCAGAGAAACTTTGCTTCTGAAGATTTCATTTTGGGGTACTGTTTTCTGAACTCTAACAGGAAAATTCCATTTGCTTCGGTTTTCAAATTTAAATATACATTAGATTATAAATTACATGCTTTTGCGTAGCAAGTGCAAGGCCCTGAGTTCAATCCCTGGCACCAAAAAAAAAAAAAAAAAAGATACTTCAGTCCCATCAGCCACATTTTAGTATCACATGGTGTTAGAGAATGAAGAAGGAATAAAAAGCCGTTTGGGGTATGAAGCATTTTCTGATTTTTTTCCCCCTCTTCCTGATCTTTCGGCAGTTGGCATCAATTTTCTGTCTTCACAATCAACTTTTTTCCCTCTGTTTTTGAGACAGTCTCAGCCCAGGTTGGTCTTAGCCCAGGTTGGTCCGAACTCGCGATCCTCCTGCCTCAACCTGGGATTACACAATGAATTTCTTAAACCTTTGGCCGCACTGATTGCTCTACAGTTTAGAACCAGGATTTAGGGTACCTTCCAATCTCTTTCCTATGCTCTAAATGAATGTTGTATAACCTGCATACTTTTGAACAAAGTGAGGTAATCTGGCAGTCTGTGGCAAATGACCCAGAAGGCACAAAACTTTATATGCATACCTGAATCATCTACAAACGTGCAAAAAACACCGATGTCCGGCCTTCACCCACCTAGTATATGGTTCACAAAGTTTAAAGCGAACCTTGGACACCTCCATATTAAGTGTACCGCTTTAAATGTCACCGAACTCCAAGAACATTTGGGACCCTGAGGCTCAGCAAGCGACTGACTCCCAAAGGCAGCAGACTGGAATTTAACATCCCGATGTTGCCACGCGTTCGGTTTTCCCTGGCTGTGATTTCCCAGGCGGTTGCTTTGCTTCTACAAGAAGGGTTTTGCAGGTTGTTCGGCCCCATCCGCGATTCGCCCTGACAGGGTCTCCCTTCAGAGGGCTGTGACAGACCTGAGCTAGCCGAGGTAGACCGTGGGCCATGTGACTGCGAAACCGGTTGCCAGCGGCGCGGCCATGTTTGAGGCGGGCACCCAACCTCGTGCCCCAGGAGCTGGGACGCGGGCGAGGGACGCGGTCACTAGGACTCAAGATGGCCACCGCCACCGCTGGCCAGCCCGCTAGCCGGCCAGCTGGCGAGCCTGCACGAGCCGCGTCCGCTGCCGGCCTTTGCCCGTGGCGCCCGGGGATGAACTCCAGCCGTCGGCCGGGGGCGGGGCGTCCGCCTCCCTCCGGCCGCCGCCAATCAGCGCGCGGGGCCAGCCAGCCCCGAGCCGCCCGCGCTCGGGGTGTGTGAGGACGCGCTCCGGGCTGCAGAGTGCAGGAGTCCAGGGGCGGGAGCGTGGTACCTGCTGCTGCCGGGTCGACACGGAGCATCGGACGTGCGCGCGGTGGCCTAGGGCAGGAAGGAGAAATCATGATGTCCGTCAGGTAACGAGTGGGCGGAGGTTAAACGGAGCCCGGGCTGGGGGTTAACCTGGCGACCGCCCGAGGATTGTCGCCTCTTTTCTTGAGTGGTCTGTAACCTCCCTTGGGCGCCTGTCCCCCTCTAGTTGGAGGTTCCCTCTGTACTTTTCATCAGGGTATTTCTGCTTTCCACAGAAGTTTTGGGGTCTGTGGCACATGGCGGTGCCCTGTGTGTCGCCACTGGGTTGAGGTGATCCACGCCCAGATTCTAGGGGCTGAAGCTTGCTTGTGTATGTGGTGGGTTTCTCATGAAAAATGCAACTCCCTCCCGCGACCCCGGGCCCGAGGAACGTGACATGCAAAGTGTGTGCCCATGTCCGCGTGTCATGCCTTCTGATAGAACTTCATGGTTGGCCGTGAACTGCCCCGCAAAGTTGTCTCTCTCTGATGCAGCTTGGTTCTCCCCAAGTAATGAAACTGCCCCTAAAATATTTGCTTATGGCTAGAATTATTACTCTGGTTCTGTTTACCTGCTTTTATCTAAGAGTCTCAAGGGAAATGCATTTTGTGAGATTTTATGCATATTACGAAAGCTGTAAGATGCTCACCAGTCATGCTTTCAGTTTGGAAGGTTCTTTCTGGAGAATGGTGGTGAGATAATGGATTTGTCCACTTTCTGCGTGTAGCCTCCACTGAGTGTTTAACTTCGGTAAATTAACTTTATAAAGAGAGAGAAATGGCCTTATTTACTCAGTTTTTTGACCTGTCTTTTTAAAAGCGGACTTTGGTCGTCATTGTTCCAAAGAAAGGGAGGCCCCAGCACAGATACAAAGAGAAATAAAGTGTAATTTTGGAGCTGTATGTTGCCAGGGCTCTAAACTGGTGATTTAATGACTTCTCAGTGGTAATTTTGATTACACAGTATTTAGGAGAGCTTTAGACTCTAACCCTCAGGTAACATAAGGTGAGAAGAAATGGTGCTGAACTTGGCCACAGTCTTTCTCTCTTAAATTGCATAATACTGTACTAACACAGAAAAAGTACTTTTTACATTATGCAGGGGAAACTTGGCCTGAAATATGGATGCCCACATGGTAAGGTTTCACAGTAAATTACATTGCAGCATATAAATCTAGTTTTTAAAAGTAACAGTACAGTGTGGTAGCATGAATTAGGATAATGCTGTTACATTTATTTAATTCTCCCCCTCACTCCTACTTCCATTCTCATCTTCACAGACCACTGCTGGTCATTAGGTTGCTGGTCCAATGCTTTCTTATCTTAAAAGTCAGTGAATTCTTTTTTTTTTTTTTTTTCTCTCTTCATCCCTGGGAATACAACCCAGAGCACTTTATTGCCGAGTTACATCTGCAGCCTTTTGCAATTTTTAAATTTTGGGACAGGGTCTCCTTAAGTTGCCCAGGCTGGGGTTCGACCTTGTGATCTTTCTGTTTTAGTCTCCCAAGTAGCTAGGTTAACTAGTGTGTGTCTTTTGTGTCTACTTCAGGTTGTTTTGTTTTGTTTTATGCTGATTGAACCTAGGGCCTCATGCATGTTTTTTTGGTGGGGGGGCGGTGCTGAGGATTAAAACTCAGGGCCTTGGGCTTGCTAGGCAAGTCTCTACCACTGAGCCTATCCCCAGCCCCACTCATGCATGTTGGCCATCATCTTCCTGGCAGTTCCTCATTGGAGAAAAATCCAACTCTAAAGTTTCTGCTGTGTAGCCAGTGACGGCAAGATGTATCTTTAAATGTAGTGGTTGGTGGTTGTTTTCAGAAGATTGATTTAAAAATTGATACCGCATTATATGGACGTACTTTGAAAAGGTAGGTAACTTGACATTGATTAAATCAAAGCTTTTCTGTTCTTTTTTTTTTTTAATTTAAGCTCTTTGAATTATTTAGCTGGAGGAAGTCTGACTTTTATCATTTGTAGTCTACTGTACTACATCATTACTGTTAGAGTGTATAAATTTACAGCCTCTGAGACCAATTATCCTTGGACAGCTTTTATCCCTTGTTATGTATATCATTATTCCAACTGGTCTTCTTTTGGGAAATGATAAAACTTATTTGATAAATTGATGCTTTTGTCATTTTTAATTGGTCCAACAGGAAAGTTGAAGCCTAAGTTCAGGAGATCTAGGAAAATGTAGAATATGAAGACTCAAAGAGGATCTTAGTGACTTTCTTCCTTTCCTTTCCTTTCTTTTTCTTCTTTCTCTGTGCTGGACCTTGTATCCCAGTGAAAGTGCTGTCTTTCTTATGTAGTTGAAGCCAAGATAGAATTTAGATCTCCTGCACAACGATACTTTAAAATAACCCTCTGAAAATTGCCTTGTGTTCTGAACACCAGTGTCTAGTCTAGTTTGGGGCACTGCTTACAGCTTCAGTTTGATCCAGGGAAGCCTGCTCAGATGAGTTGGGGAGACTGTCTGCTGTAGAGCCAAAGAGCCCTTTCTCTGCCTGCCTAGACAGGTTGGGTTTGGTCTAAGACTATTCTGGGACCTCAGGCTCTAACTGCCCTACATGATGATTCTGGAACCACTTCTGTGGGTTAGGCCTGCACTGGAAAATTTATGTGGGCTGTGGGTGGGGTCCTGGGGTATTTTTCTTCTAACACTCAAGACTTTTTGAGGTACATCTCCAACAGAATCTGCCAAGCCACTCAAATGGAGAACATTCATATGGTGACTAAAATCACACTAAAATTGAAACTGTCTTTCTTTGTTAGGTTCGTTTCTTTCGCGCATTTAAACAGTTTTCAAACTCATTTCAGGACCTGGTTTTTATTTTTTAAATAAGAATAGTAAATTTCAGATTACTGCACAATTTTTTTTTTCTTGTAGTCATGGGATTTCTTTGTATGTCAAGTGAACTTTTAAAGGCAAATGAAAATGTTTCATTTGAAAAATTCTGAAGAATCAAAACAGGAATCTTTTCTTATGTGCAGTGTTGTCAGCTGTTAATGCTCATATTTATAAATAGGTCATTTTTGTTTGAAAATCATACAAGGTTTTCTGACTTCAGATCTTTGTAGCCACAGTATTGCTACATTAAACAGAACTGTTGAAAGTAAAACTGGAACCCCCAAAAAAAGGAAACCTGGAACCAAAATGATTATCTGGACTTTTTGAATGTTAGCCATTTCCTGCACATTTTGTTAACAATGGTCATATCTGTTTACCTTTTTGTTCCTCCGTGGTTTTACATTCTTATTTTAAAAATACTGTAGCCAGGCATGGTGGTGCATGCATGTAATCTTAGCACTTGAGAAGCTCATCGCCATGAGTTTGAAGCCAGCCTGAACTACGTGGGAAGACCCTGTCTCAAAAGTTAAAAAAAAAAAAAGTAAAACAAAATAAACTATGACAAAACAAATATGGATTTTTGTGTTTTAAATAATGAAGCTAATTTAGGAATGGAATGATTATATGTCTCAGTTTGCTTAGGACAATCTGGTATCATGCCTGTTATGGTGACACAATTTGTAATAGCTTTTTATTAATTCTCAAGTTTTCCATTTGGATAGTAAATGATCCTGGTCACCCATAATATAATCACGTTGTTACAGTAGGGTTTAGTTGCTGAAATGTTATTTGAATGGACTAAGATAGTGAAATATTAGACTATTTTGGCTAGATTTGGATGTTTTTCATTGGTCAGTCATTTTTGTATGACAAGAGTTCTTTAGTGTGGTGGTACAGTTGGACCTATGATCCCAGGGATTGTGGCAGGAGTGTTGCAAGTTCAAACCCAGCTCGAGTAATTTAGCAACTTAGTAAGTAAGACCTTCTCTCATTAAGGTGATGGCTCACGCCTGTAGTCCCAGCACCTGGGGGAGGCTGAGGTAGGGGGAATCTCAAGTTTGAGGCAAGCCTGGACTGTGCAGTGAAACCTTGTCTCAGAAAAGAAAACAGAACTGGGGATAGTGACACATGCCTATAATCCCAGCACTTGGGAGGCTGGGGCAGGAGGATTATTGTGAGTTTGAGGCCAGCCTGCACTACATAGTGAATTTAAGGCCAGCCTGCATTAAAATAGCGAGACCATGTCTCCAAACAAAACAAAATTTAAAAAGAAAACAAACAAAAGGTTTTTTAAATATATATATATATATACACATACACGTTGCTTTATAGTCAGGGATGGTGGCATATGCCTGTAATCCCAGAACTCTGAGAAATTAAGGCAGGACGATCGAAAGTTCAAGCCCAGCCTGGGAAATTTAAGGATTTAGCAAGACCCTGTCTCAGAAAATAAAAAGGGGCTTGACATGAGTAGCTCAGTGTGAAGACTCTGGGTTCAATCCCTAGGACCCAAACAAAACAAAACACCTGAGAATTGGTATGTATTTGTTTGTCATGTCACATATGCATGCCTGAAAATTGAATTTAAAATGAATAATTTTATGTAGGAGAACTTGGTATTTAATGGAGCATTTACATTTTTAAGAAGTATTTGTTTGTTTTTAATAAAGGAGAGCAGGGAAATAACAGTAGTTGGCGATACGTACTGGGTTGATGTTTTTAAGGGAAAGACATTGAAATTTCAACATATTCGTATGGTGAAAAGGTGTATCTAATAGAAAGTGAAAAAGTAGACGCTCCTGGGCAGAGGAAAGCAATTGCATACCACTGAGTATGAAGTAGAGAAAGATTTCAAACACAGAAGCAAGGATTGGCCTTATCTGTCCAAGAGACATATTACCCTTGTCTGTACACTTTTTAAAAAGTGCTAACAATATAATATACTTTTAAAAATTTTTTTTGAGAGAGGATCTCACTTCATAGTTCAGGCTGGCCTTGAACTTGTGGTGATTCTCCTGCCTCAGACTCCTGAATACTGGGATTACAGGCCTGTGCCATGATGCTCAGCAATCCATCATATGTAAAGAGCAACAATTTTTTTTTTTTCTTTTTGGTGCCACCAATTGGACTTGGGGCTTTGTACTTGTGAGGTAAGCACTCTAAACAGTGAGCTAAATCCTGAGCCCCACAACAATTCTTTTGACAGACTGGGTGATTTGCAGTTTTTGACTACAATGAATAAAGGTACTGTGAACATTCTTATTTAAAAGTCCTTTTGTGGTTTTAAGTAAATACCTAGCAATTGAATTGGTATGTCTTAGGGGTACATTTGTTACATTTAACTTTTGAAACCACCAAACATCCAAAATGAAAAACTTAAATAATTTTTACATTTTTACATTTCCACCAGTGATATTATGAGAATAGTTGTTCCATACTCTGGACAATTTTTGACATTTTAAAATTTATTGGAGTATACTGCTATATTTTGTTGTGGTTTTATTTTGCATTTTTTCATGGCTAATAATGTAATTAGTCATTTGCTTTTCTTTTGAGGTGTTGGTTGGTTCAAGCCTCTTATTTTTTATTTTTTTAATTTGGAGATAGGATCTTGTTAATTGCCCAGATCGGCCTCAAACTTGGGATCCTCCTGCCTCATCCTCCCCAGTACCTGGGATTATAGGTATACATTTTACCATACTTGGTATAAGACTTACCTGTATAGAGGTTACAGAGGTCCTTGCTTCAGGATTTTTTTTTTTCATACTGGGGGTTGAACCTACATCTTCATTCATGCTAGGCAAGTGCTCTACCACTGGGGTATACTCCCAGTCAGGATAGTTTGACTTAAGGATTTTTCGGCTTTACAATAATGTGAAAGCGACAAGCATTCAGTAGAACCCGTACTTGGAATTTTGAATTTTGATCTTTTCTTGGGCCAGCAGTATATGGAGCAATACCCCCTCACTGCCCAACCTCCTGAAGTACTGGGAATTGAATGCAAAGCCTTTATCCTGAACTATATGCCTGATCTTTTTTTATGTTTTATTTTGACACAGGGTCTTGCTAAGTTGCCCAGGCTGGGCTGGACATTGTGATCCTCCTGCCTCAGCCTCTCAGAGTAGTGGAATTACAGGGGTGTGCCACCACACCTGGCTGAGTTTAGTGTTTTATAAATATCAATTAAGTCTTTTTTTTTTTTTTTTTTTGAGCTAGGGTCTCACTATGTGGTACAGGCTGGCCTTGAACTCCACTGTGTAGCCCAGGTTGGCCTTGAACTTGGGGTGATTCTCCTGCCTCAGCCTCATGAGTGCTGAGATTACAAGCATGCGCTACTATGCCTGGTAAATTGTTTTCTTTATTTAGTTTATATTTAATAAAGATATGACTGATATACTATGACATCTGCCTTTTAAATTCAGTAGCTCAGTAGTTTCTTGTTGTACTCACAAGATTGTACAACCGTCACCACTAATTTCAGAACAGTTTTTATCACTCTAAAACACAACCTTGCTGGGCATGGTGGCACATGCCTGTATACCCAGCACTTGGAGGCAGAGGCAGAAGCAGGAGAATTGCTGTGAGTTCAAGGCCAGCCTACACTACATAGCGAAATCCTGTCTCAAAAAACAAAACCTCGTAACCCTTAGCAAGTTAATCGCCCCCCCACCGTTGTCTGGCAACCACTAATGTACTTTCGCCTATATGAATTTGCTTGTTCTCTACGTTGTATGGGTAGAATCATGTAATAGTTGGCCTCTTGTGCTGGCTTTTTTTGCTGATTGTAGTGTTTTCAAAGTTCATCCATGTACTATGTGTCAGTATTTCATTTCTTCTTATGTGTCACTACTATTTCATTATATGGAAATACATTTTATTTATCCATTGAACAATTAATAGATACTCGGGGTGTTTACACTTTTTGGCTATTATGAGTAAAGTTCTATAAACATTGATGTACAAGTTTTCGTATTGTTGTATGATTTTATTTCATTAAGGAGTAGAATTGCTGGGCCATGCAGTTTACTTATTTGAGGAGCTGCCAAACCCTTTCCCAAAGTGGCTGCATTGTATGTTTCCACCAGCAGGGCCTATAGTTCCTTCTCATTCTTGTTAATGCTTGTTATAATTTGCAGTGCTGTCTAAGAGGCTCTAGGTGCTTGTCCAGGCACATCTTACATTCTCAGCCAGGATTGCAGCTCCACCACAGACTTCTGCTTGGGCAGAGCCTCTGGCTCAAGGGGAGAAGTCTTTCCAGAGCAGGTCCAGCCCTGGGCACATGTACCCAGCTTTGAGAGTCTCAGGAATACTCAGAACTTTCTGAAACCCCCCATGGACATTTCATTCCCCTCTTTTCCATTTTTGTTTTTAGTTAGCTTGTTTGCTGCAACAGCTTCAGGCAGCTGGGATGTTAGACAACTGCACCTAGTTGTTTTTGACAAATAGCTTGGAGGGGAAAGGCTGTTAGCGCTGGGTAAGCTTGAATCAGGTCAAATAACAGGAGGCTAGGGGGTGGGGTTTTTCAGGGAACTGCCAGTCAGCTGAAATAGCAGTTCTCTGAAAATGGGGCTTTGAAAGTGCTCCAGCCCTGTTCTCACCCTTCCAGTGGGTGCTGAGCTCAGGATTGCACTGTGTTTGAGGGCTGTTCCTCTCCAGGACTACTGTGGAGTTGGGGAGTGCGGGATGGGAGGAGGGCAAGGGACAGCACTCCAGAGCTTGCTGCTCTTACTGAAATTTGTACAGCCTTTTATTTTCCCCTGATTTGGAGTTTTCTATGATTGAATTATATAAAAATAAGGAGTCAGTTTTCCAATCTAAACGTATTAAAACCATGTTAATACTTTAACAAACTGCAGAAAGGATAATGAGACAAACATGTACACTCACAGGACAGCATATCACTCAGGCCAGATCCCTGCAGAGGGAATTTCCAGCATGACCTCATTTAATTATGAGGCAACAGAGCAATCCTTTCTGGAAAAAAAATTAAAATTTTATTGGTACATGTTTGCAGTGCCTGATTCCATTCATTGTGGGTCCTTCTTTAGATGTACACATTCATTTACTTTTCCAGCATGATCAGCACTGTTTTCTTTGTGGTTTCCTTCTGTAGCGTCTTCCTTTTCCTCTCGTATTTGGCTGAAGCAGTGTTTTGGAAATGAAAACCATGAAATCAGCTCTTCCTCAAAAGAAATCTGTTATCAAAGATGATTTCCATGGGGACCGACTCTGGCTATCCAGGACTTGTCCATTTAAGATGTAAACCCTGTTTCCTCCTGTTCCTGCTTGGGGGCAACTTTTTGCCGTCTTCTGTGACTTAGTCCTCATCAGATTGCTGCCGGCTGGTGATTAATATTTAGAGTGTGGTAAAAGCAGATTTATTTTTTTAAAACCAGTGCTCTTGTTGCTTTTATGGAGAAGAGGATTTTTGGAAGTCCTTACTCTGCTGTCCTCAGTGATATCATATAACTGTTTTCTAAACTTTTTTTTTTTTTTTTTGGGACAGGGTCTCGCTATGTAGTTTATGCTGGCCTTGAACTTGCATGGTCCTCCTGCCTCAGCCTCAAATGCTGGGATTACAGGTGTGCACCACCATGCCTAGTGAACCAGTGGTTTTTTCTGTTTGTTTGAGACAAGGTCTCACTGTGGAGTCCAGGTTGGATTTGAACTCACTGTGTAGCACAGGCTGGCTTTGAACTCATGGGGATCCTCCTGCCTCAGCCTCCCAAGTGGTAGGATTACAGGCATATGCCACCACTCCCAGCTTTTTGTAATGGTATATCTTACATCATCATAGTATGTTACCAAAACTAAGAAAATTAGTTTTGATATAATTCTACTAAATTGACTATAGGTCTTAACTAGAATGTTACTAGTTTTTGTGTTTACTTTTTAACTTTGGTGGTGGTGGTGTATAAGTCTATAAAATTTTATCATGTTCAAATTTGTGTAACTATTACCACCATCAGGCTGCCAAACTGGTTATCACAGTGAAACTCTCTCATGTTACCTCTTTATAGTCATGTTTTCCCCTAACCCTAACACCTGGCAGTGATTGATCTGTTCTCTGTCACTATCATTTTGTTGTCTGAGAGTGTGCAGTAAGTTGAATCATGTAGCATCTAACCTGTAGATAAGGCTTTTCTTCCCTCCACTTAGCACAGTGCCTCCCAGATCCATCCAAGGTGTTGTGTGCGTCATAGTTCATTCCTTTTATTGCCAAGTAGTAATCTGTTACATGTGTGTACCGTAAATTGCTCACCTCATCACTTGGATTGTAGTTTTTTTGTTACTAAAAACAAAGCTGTTATGAACATTTATATGTAGGTTTCTGTGTGAAGTTGTTTCATTTGTTTAGGATAAATTTCCAGTTCTTACATTTGTGCTTATTTTATCACTTAGTTAAAAATTAACTAAGATTGTGTATTCAGGGTTAAGGGCTGAGCTCAGTGTTAGAGCCTAGCTTACTTAGCACACGCAATGCCCTGGGTTTGATACCTAGCAACAACAACAGATTGTGCTTTTATCTCTCTTCGGATTATCTCACTTTAAACATTTTTTCATTTTTCCACATTGTAAATACTGTTTATATTTCTTAAAATTTATTTGTATTAGTGTATGATTGCAGTACACAATGATTACATTCATCCTGAGGAGTTGGTACATGTACATAACACATCTTAATTCTTTTTACTTCCCTTCTCATATCCCTCCCACCTCCCTCCATCTCTTGGTCTCCTTCCCGTTTGCAAAAGATCGTTCTGTTTCTTATTATCTTTTGTTTTGTGACCTATTTTTTTTTTTTATGGAATTTCTTTATGTTTGGAAGTACTCCATGTTTTAAAGTCTATTGATATTACTAAGACGGGCATGGCACCTTTCTTACGGTTAGTGTTTTCATGGTGTATCTTTTTTCCCAACCTTTTATTTTCAAACTCTCTGTGTCCTTATACTTAAAGGGTATCCCTGCTAAATAGTATTTAATTTGGGTCTTTTGTTTTTTCCTTTTCTTTTTTTTTTTAATTTCAAAGTTCACCAAAGCAATTTTTAGTTCCAGTATTTAGTTGGGTATACACACAGGCATGACACAGAATTGTATTCATTAAGCCCTCACACTGAATTCTATTCTCAGTAAAGAACCCAGTTCCATCCAGGATCCACTGTTTTTTTGTTTTTTTGGTTTTTTTTTTTTTTATCAATATAATCGCCTTTGTCTTTTAATTGGAATGGTCAAGCATTTCTTTTTAATATAATTACTAATAAAGTTGATCTTAAGCATAAGATCTTTTTTGTTCTTTGTTTTCTATTTTTCTTATCATTTGTTTCATCTTTGCTGTCTTTTAAAAAACTGAAACCAGAATCATGGAGAGAATTGAGTTCGTGAACTGAGGTACAACTCTACTCCTCATTTCTAAACAGAAGCAATATAAATAGTCTTCTAAATGAAAGATAAAATAAAATAGGGGTTGGGGATTTAGCTGAGTGGTAGAGCACTTTGCCTAGCAAGCACAAGGCCCTGAGTTTGAGCCCCAGCACATACCTGCTCCCCCCAAAAAAGAAACTAGACATTTGTTAAGCATTTTCTATGAGTGTCTTTGTAGGTATTTTACATTCAGTATCTCAATAACTCCATGCAAATATGTATTCAATTCTCTAGACTGCTCCTTTCCTTACTCAAATAAGGAGGGAACTATGTCTCCTTAAATCACTTTTTTTTTTATCAATTTTTTTTTGGTGCATATTTGCAGTACATAATGGTTACATTCCTCTTTGGGATTTGGTACATATATGTAACATATCTTAGTTTTTTTTAAATCACATTTCACCTCGTTTCCTTTCCCTTCCCTCTACCTCTTGGTCTCCTTCCATTTCTGAAGATCTGTCTCCCTATGTTGTATTGAGACCAGGAGATCAAAAAAGACAGATAGGGCAACAACTTGAGTGAAGTAATTGTTTAAACTAACTAAATAAACTGAAGACCAGGACTTGGGTTAGTTGACCATAAGCCTCAAAAAATTAGAGGACAGAGGACAAGTCCTTAAATAAACTAAAAAAAAAAAAAAAAAAAAAGCTTCAGAGGGCTGAAATGCAGTCCCTCCCAAAAAAATACAGCCTGCTTTCTAGACATCATATGCCTGACAATTACAACAGTGACAACTGCCTGCCTGCATCCTTTCACATTCCCGTACACTGTTCTCATGCCAAAGATATATAAAAGTCTCTAGATTTGTTATGGTTTGTGTCTAGATGTCCCCCCCAAAGCCTCATGAGGTCATAGGTGGGGCTTTTTCAGAGGTGACTGGATCTGGAATGTGTGATGCTGGGATTAAGGGTGTGTGATTACTAAATCAGTCCACTGGTTGGTTTGGCATCACCCTAATCCTGGCAGTCTGGATAAGATATAAGGCACAGGAAGAAGCTACTTAGGTCCTTTGCCTGCACCTTTTTCTTGCCTTGTTGCCTTCTGTCTGTCTGCCATGCCACCCTGCCTTGAATCCAGTTGATTGTGGGCTGAAACCTCTGTGAACTCTAAGCCAAATAATCATTTCTTCCCTTAATTTTGGGTGTTGGGTATTTTGTCTCAGCAACAAGAGAAAAGTAACTAAGACAAGACTTAAAAAAAAATTGAGTGTATTTTAGTATTTCGTTTAATATTTTGTACTGGATTTTTAGCTGTATCTGTTCATGTTACCATTTAGTGATTGCTGTAGGGAGAGCAATGTTCATTCTTACCACATCCTATCTTGAATTAGTGGTATATTACCTCATCTTCCCTATAAGATCCTTCAAATTCTAACTTTACTTAGACCCAGTGCTGACCCTACGGGAACCTTGGAAAAGAAGCAATCTTTTGATAGAAAAGGTCAGAACATAGAGGACCAAATCACTCTAAGCCCATGTATTTATCATCTGGTAGCCATTAGGATTACAAATGTAATTAAGGTTTTGAAAAATCTTTACCCTTTACTGTCTAGGTGATTGAGCTCAGTTGACTGACATAAAGTACAAAGCAATTCCTAAAATCAAAAGTTTCTTCAAGGACTTTTAGAACTAAAGGGAGGAGAGAATGGCTGAGTCTTTGGGAAGGAGGAAAGCAGTGCCTTGATACTTAACACCACAGGCCATAATCTCCATTGGGAATGACGCCCTGGAGTTGTGCAGGGGCAGTTTGTGCAGATTTGTATGCTAGTCCTTGGGAAGAAGATAGTCAAAAAGTATTTCCAGAGAATGGTGGTACTGAGAATTTTTAAAAAGACTGGAAGTTTTCCAGGCAAAGTAGGGGAAGGTACAGTTTCATTCCAGGAAACAATGGGCATTTTGATTAAAATAGATTGTGTAATTGTAAATCTTGAGTTTTCAACTGGTTTGGCTTGAGATGCCTTTGTGTCTTAGGAAGCACACTTCTCAGTGTGTCTGGGTGGGTCATGGCGTGACCCTGGGGACTATATCTGGTCCCTGGCTGCATCTTCTCTGACTCTACCCCTGCTCTCTGTTTCCTGGATGCCATGATTTGAGTAGGTTTCCTCATCACACCCTTCCACCAGGATGTTCCTGCCAGCCAACCCTGGACTGAAACCTTTGAAACTGTGACCCAAAAGAAACATTTCCTCATTTAAGTTTTTTTCCTTCGATAGCTGAGCATGATGATAGAAAGCTGATCGATACAGGTTGTATGTATAAGGTGTGATAGAAAAGTACTGTGAAAGTTTTTTTTTTTTTTTCCTCTTTTCTTTTTTGAGACACTGCCTTGCTGTGTAGTTTGTGTTAGCCTTGAACTCACCATGTTGCTCAGGCTGGCCTTGAATTTGTGGTGATCCTCTTGCCTCAGCCTCCCAAGTGCTGAGATAGATCACTTTGAGAATCATGGCCCAGTGGCAGGTCCTTGGGTGATAGACAGTGTGGCCTCAGAAGCTAGTTCTCCTAAGAAGGTTGTTGTAAAGTTTGAGTTTGGCCCCACCCAGTTCTCTGCTCTGGGTTTCACATGTGTACCTTTGTTGATTCCCCATCAGGCCCCATTGCCATTTGTCTGCTTATGAGGTGATGCAGTGAAGGGCAGCCTCCATGGGGCCTGTGTTATGCCATTGAGTTTTGAACTTCCAAAGCTGTGAGCTAGATAAGCCTCTTCCAAGTTAATTGCTTCAGTATTTCATTGCACTAATACAGGGTGACTGACTAATCATATCTCTTGCATCCACACAAGCTTAGTCTCCTATATTATCGGCACCCCATACGAGAACGGTACATTTGATGAACCTAGGCTCACACACCAGCATCCAAGTCCACAGATCACTGTGGGCTTCATTCATAGTGTGGGACATTCTTGTGGTTTGGACAAATGTGTAATGATATGTTTTTATTGTTCTAAAATCTGTGTTCTATTCATTCTTCTTCATCCCAGTCCCTGAAAACCACTGGGTCTTTTACTGACTCTGTAGTTTTGCATTTTTCAGAGTACTGTACAGTTATAATCATATAGTATGTAGTCTTTTCATGTCCATAAACTTCTTTTGCTTAGTAATATGCATTTAAGATTCCTTTACATCTTTTCATACTTTGACAGGCCATTTCTTTTCATCACTGAATAATACTCCATTGTCTGGATTTACCACACTTTATCCATTTACTGAGGCAAATCTGGTTACTTTGAAATTTTAGCAATTATGAATAAAGCTGCTATAAACATCTGTGTTCAGGTAGACATGAGTTTTCATCTTCTCTGGGTACACGTCAAGTAAGGCAGTGGCTGGATTGTATTGGACTACATTTAGTTTTATAAGATATAGACTATTTTGCATTTCCACCTGTGGCAAATGTGAAGTCTTATCGTCTCACATCTTCATCAGCGTTTGGCATTGTCAGTGTTGTGGGCCTTGGACCTCGGTTTTTAGGGAATTCAGCCGTAGTCAGTAGGCTCCAAGACAAGAAGGACATGGTGGGTGGGTCTGGTGTAGGAAAGCGATTCACTTCATGGCAGCCAGGAAATACAGAACTGACCGCCAGTCTTCCTCCTTGATCAGGGCTATTGCACATCCCTGGCCCTCTTTGCAATTCTATTTTGTATTTTGAGACAGGGGTTAGCTAGGTTACTAAGTTGTCCTGGTTAGCCTTCAAATATGATCCTCTTGTCTCAGCTTTCCACAGTGCTGGGGTTATAGGTGTGTACTACCACACTTGGCTTTGTGGTTTTTTTTTTTTAATTTTTTTTATAGGAGGTTTCACTGTATAGTCCAGGCTGGCCTTGTGCTTGCAGTCTTCCTGTGTCAGTCTGAGTGCTTAGATTACAGATGTGTGCCAGGAGTGACTGAGGCCGACTTTAGATACAAAAATATTGTTGTCAGATTGATTGAAAATAATATAATGGTGGTATTCTACAGGATTGCGGTTTTAAAAAAAGGTAACAATATAGGAATTTAGGGAAGGGCAGTAGAGGGCCTGGTGCTAGTGGATGTGTTTGGGAGCGGTGTTCCTTGTATAGGAAGTGCATGATAAAACCAAGAAAATATGGTTACTAGTAAGATGGAAGCCAGGCATGATGGTACGCGCTGGTAATCTCAGCACTTGGGAGGCCGAGGCAGGAAGATTGCTGCGAGTTTGAGGCCAGCCTGAGCTACATAGTGAGTTCAAGGTCAACCTGAACTGCATAGCAAGACCCTATCTCAACAAAATAAAGCAAAGAAAATTCACCTTTTTTTCCTAAATGGCTATATACTATGTCTAAAATGCTGCCTTGCATATAATAGACAAATAAAAGATTTAATAAACCAGTATTTTTCAAGATTAAGTGTAGATACTTCTATTTGCCTGCATTTTATATTTTAATTTACTCTCAGAAGTATTTCTAACTTGTTTGCATTTTGTCTGTTTTTTAGTGAAAATGTTCTCTTTGGAATGGGAAATCCTCTTCTTGACATCTCAGCCGTAGTGGACAAAGATTTCCTTGCTAAGTGAGTATTAGCTTCTTCACATGTGCAATGCAGAATTTCCATTTGAAGAAAAACTGACAAGAACTGTAGAAACAATTTACCATTTAATACCTTCAGTTGGAGAAAAACTCAGGAAGTTTAAATCTCTTAGTAGCAAGTGCACTATCATTATTTTTTTTTCATTATTTATTGAGTAATTGTCCACAATTTTTCCTGGGAAAACTTTCATATTTTATTCATTCCTATTGCTACTTTTTACTTAAAATTTATTACTTTTATGTTTTGGGGGTGCTGGTGATTGAACACAGGGCTTTGGCAAGCACCAAGTGATAGTTCCACACCTTATTGTGTTGAAGGAGGAAGTACTGTATATATGATTTACCTAATGACTAAATTCCTAAAATTTTATTAATTTTTTTTTTTTTTGTAGGGGATGACAGGAATCAAACTCAGGGCCTTGCGCTTGCTAGGCAAGTGCTCTACCACTGAGCTAAATCCCCAAACTCCTGTTTTAACTTTTTGAGAAACCAACAAAACTGTTTTCTACAGCAGCTGTCTTATCCTCTCCAGTAGCTGGGATTACAAGTGTGTGCTACCACACCCAGCCCATTGTAAAATTACAGCCATCCTAGTAGATGTGAAATAATACCTCATTTTGGTTTTGATTTGTGTTCTTCTAATGACTAATAATATTTGCATCTTTTTGCCACTTGTGTGACCATTTGTATGTTTGGGAAAATGTCTGTATTTCTTTGCCCATTTTAAAATTGCATTGTTTATTGTTTGTTGTTTAGTTACAAAAGTTATATTCTGGATGTTAGATGCTTGCAGGATACACGACTTACAAACATTTTTCCTATTCTTTGGATTGGCTTCAATTTCTTGATAGTGTTCCATGATACAGAAAATTTTACATTTGGATGCTGTCCTCCTTCTTTTTTTTTTTTTTTTTGGTGGTAACCAAGACCTTTGCACTGAGCCATATCCCAATACCTTTTTTTTTTCCCCAATACCTTTTAAATATTTTTATTTATTTATTTTTTTCCATTTCGAGACAGGGTCTCACTATGTTGCTGAATTGCCCAGGCTGGCCTCAAAGAAGATTATTTCTGCCTTGACCTCTCAGAGTGCTAGGATCACACCCATGGGCCCCATGTGCTCTGTCTGTTTTTCTTTTGTTGCTTGTACTTTTACTTTGTTTCTAAGAATCTGTTGTTAAATGCAAGATCATGAAGATTCTTGCCTATATTTTCTTCTAAGAGCTTTGTAGTTTTAGTTTTTGAACTTAGGTATTTGTTTCATTTTGAGTTAATTTTTTTATGGGATATAAAGTAAGAGTTGAAATTCATTTCTTTGCATGTGGTTGTCGCAGCACTGTTTGTTGAAGAGACTATTCTTTTCCCACTTAGTGGTTTGGGTACATAACATTTTTAGTCATTGGGTAAATGTAAATTAAAGGCACAATGAAATATACTACATACCTGTTAGAATGGCTAATATTTAAAAACTGAGCATACTAACTGTTGGCTGGGTTTGGAGGAATTGGAATGTTCTGTTCTATGCAGTGTACAATAGTGCACCCACCTTGACAGTAAACATGCATCTTCTATTTGCTCCAACCATTTCATTTTTATTTGCCCAAGAGAAACAAAAAGGCATACAGTTGTACTTGTTCAGGAGTGTTCACAGTAACTTTGTTTTTATTATTTATTTATTTATTTTTTTGGTGCTGGGGATCGAACTCAGGGCCTCACACTTGCTAGGCAAGCACTCTAACCACTGTGCTAAGTCCCCAGCCATTTTGTTTTTAATATCTGAGTGTTTGCCAGGAAAGTCAGTTGCTCATGGGTACCATCTCCCTTGCAGTCCCAAGTGAAAGAGCTGTCTGAGACCTGTTTCTCTAGCTACTTTGTAGTTTGTCAGTTTTAGTTATTATCTATTGACTCCTTATTATGATAGTGAAGAATTTAGCTCTCCTTCCCCTACCACTATTTTATCTTCAACATTGTCTCCATTTGCTAATACTATGTTTAAAAAAATCAATGGTTATTGTGAACGAAGTTGTAGATAATTATTTACAAAACTTTTTGTTTTTTCTTGCCTTATCCTGTGTTCATTGTCATGTGCCAATTAATGACTTCCTCCGCAATCAGTACTTCTGTCAGCTTCTTTCCCTGCATTCTGGTATTCACCATCTTTGGGCTTCAGGCTGATTGGTTGTGGTCTTAGGCTTCTGCCTGCCTGAAAGTGCTGTTTTCCTGGAACTTGATTACGCTTTTCTTGTTCTAGATCTCTGTGTTAGTTAGATTTTCAGAGCCAGTGGTCGTAAGAGAGCAGATTTAATAGGGGACATTTACAATATTCACGCAGAAGCCAAATGCAGAAGGTGCCAAATGTCCATCTAGGCACTGGAGACCCAAAAGATCCAATTGAGGGCTGAGAGCCCACAGCACTGTCCCTTTTACGTCCATGTCTGTGCATGATGGCTGGAGCCAGGATACTATGCTTGCAGCAGAGATGACAACCAGAGCTCCTCCGAAGGAACAGCAGCCATCCTCGACGGCAGCAAGGCCCCAAGCTCCTTCCTCGATGAGGACAGCTGAGCCCCCTCCGGAAGAACCAGCCACAGCAGAGCTTCTCCTGGGAAACAGCCCGCCAACGCTGCGGCTCCCACTCTGCCTTATGTTGCGTCAGCAACAACCCTCAGGTGGATCTCGTATGCCCAGCATCACATCAACTCAGTCCAGCTGGGCGTTCTGGCTCAAGTTGATCATATTAGGTCCACCACAATCTCTGTTTCCCCTGCCTCTCAAATCTTCACTTTTGTATCTTCTGGTTTTCATTTTGTTTTGTTTTACTGAGCTAGAGTCTTGCTTTGTAGCCCAGGCTGGCCTTGAGCTTACAACGATCTTCCTCCCTCAGCCTCTCGAGTGCTGGGATTACTGGTGTGCGCCACCACATCTGAAGCTGTACTGTTTTTTCTAGGGCATACCCTTCAGTCACTTCCAAAAAAAGGAGTACACAGGTACATGTATTAGAGGGCTTTTGAATCCTTGTGTATGTCTGATAATCTTAAAATTTTTTCCCTGTCACACCTTATTGATTAGTTTAACAATTTCCTTGAGAGTTTTAAGGGCTTGCTCCATCATCCTTCATCCAATGCATCTCTTCCCTGTTGATATCACCAGTTTTTTTCCTTGCTGGAGGCTTTTAGGATCTACTTTTTATTTTTTGTGTTAGTAAATTATTTTTATGTCACATTTTATTCTAATGGATGCAGTTTTTTCCTCTTGTCTCTCTGAGTATGAGATATTGTTTTGTTTGATTTTTAAAGATTCCTGTTTCCACTTAATCTCCTGAATTCATCTATCTGATTGTTTATTGTGGTCCTTCTCCTTATGATGGAGACTTCTCTCCATTATTAGGTGACCTTTGGCTATTGTAATTTGACTATTAAGGATAAGAAATTGAAAAGTTTGTCTTACTTATGTAGGCATAGGGAAAAGTTTGGAAAGATATTCTAAACTCTGACTGTTGTGGGAGGGGAGGTGGGCTAAGGTGGGTTTAAAATTTTGTTAACAAAATTTTACAGTTTAAAATTTTGGTAACAAACCTGAATTGCCTTTACTAGTTTTTAAAAAGCTTTAATAAGGTTACCTATTTCTGTGTAGCAAATTGATGCAAAAATTAGCTGATTACATTCTTTATATCAGAGGCTGGAGTGGAAGGGTGTCAAGTATTTGGGAGTGTGGCATAGCTGGTTCTGGCTCGGTCTGTGATGAGGCTGTGTCACTGTATTGGCCAGGACAGCAGTGATTTGAAGGCTTACCTGTGGCTAAAGGATTTGCTTTATTTTATTTTATTTTATTTATTTATTTTATTTTGGTGCTGGGGATTGACCTCAGGGGCTTGCGCTTGTGAGGTAAGCACTCTAACCACTGAACTAAACCGCCAGCCCCAGGATTTGCTTTTAAACTCATTCATACTGTTCAGCTTTGGTGTTTTAAGAGCTGTTGGACAAAAGGTCTCAGTTCCTCAGCATGGGAGCCTTCTATCTTGAAAATGTGGTAACTGTTTGCCCTCTTGCCAGTGACCAGTATGTATGTCCAGGATGGGAGCTGCAGTGTTTTTTTGTAACCTAATACTGGAAGCAAAGTAGCATCATTTTACCGTATGCTACTGGTCATGCAGACTACACCTGGGCCAGTGTGAGAGAGTCCTGTGGAGGTCAGCTGATCCCAGGAGGCACAGATCCTTGGGGCACCGAGGGTAGACTGATAAGCAGCCACCCAGATGGTCTCCGGTGAG
Source organism: Hystrix cristata (assembly GCA_004026905.1). Taxonomy (NCBI): domain Eukaryota; kingdom Metazoa; phylum Chordata; class Mammalia; order Rodentia; family Hystricidae; genus Hystrix; species Hystrix cristata. Next base: position 10,118 of record PVJO010012083.1, on the reverse strand, counting down.
CCCCCTCTCCTGGTATTCATACCCGTGAGTAGTCCCCTCCCACATCATACCTGGACTGAACTATGTCACCAACAGTGTATGGCAGAAATGATAGATGCCATTCAGAAATTCAGCTGTGATAAACTATGACTTCGATTGAGACTTCGATTGAAGGTGCTTTCTCACTTGTTTGTGCTCTGGCATCTCCTCTCTTTCGGATTCCTCATTATTCATAGCCATTGGCTATATGCCTTTCTTTTGTTGTTGTTTTATATTTTTCTGTTTGTTTTGAGACAGAATCTTGTTGTATAGCCCCGACTGCCTTTGAACTCGCAGCGGTGCTCCTGCTTCTACCTCCCAAATGCTAGGATGACAGCTGTGCACCACCATGCCAGGCAGCTGCCATATCTTGGACCTTCAGGCAAGTGCTTTGAGATGTCCAAGTGGCTAGAGATACAAAGGCCTCTGGCCTTTAATCATTCAGAAGCTGAGACCTGCCAAGAACAATGTAAGCATGCTTAGTTAGAAAAGTGGATTCTCTGACCCAGGCATGGTGGCACACAGCTGTCACCTCAGCATTCTGGGAGGCTGATGCAGGAAGATCACAAGTTCAAGCTCAGCCTGGACAACTCAGTGATTTAGTGAGACCCTGTATCAAAAAGAAAAAAAAACCTGGGGATGTAGCTCAGTGGGAAGGCGCTGGGTTCAATCCCCAGTATGACACACAAAAAGATATATTCTTTGTCTACTGTTGATGCCTGAGGTGACTGCAGCCCTCAGTGACAACAGCTTCACAGTAAACTCCTGAGAGACCTTGAGTCAGACTACACTAAGCAACCCTGAGATTCCTGACCCTCAGAAACAGTGAGAGATGGCTGTTGTCCTTTTAAACTGGTAGGTTTGGGGTGAATTTGTTAACAACCGAAGAACACTAATAAATAAAGCAAAAGTATTTTTTTTTTCCCCCAAACATACATCACACACTGGAAACCTTGTTAGAAGTTTGGTATGCACGCTTGGGCTTGTTGACTGATGGGACGGAGAAGCCCCTCATAATTAGTACTTGGAAGCTCGCTCTCTCTGACCCTGTTCAGTTTCTTCCTAGAAGCCTCCCAGCTTCCAGTTTCCAACTTTCTAGGGGTGGAAACTTGGTTGTCTTATTCTTAGAGCTGCCTGGAGAAAAGGCCTTGGAGGTACCATAGTTAAGTAGGTAGTTGCTTCAGTACCTCCCTGCTTCCCCTCTTGTCCCTTAGTTCAAAGCCTCTTTCTCTTTGAGTTCTCTGGAGACTAAATCTCTAATTGATTTTAGGAACTTTAAGTTGTGGTAAGATGCAGTTAATTCCCAAACTTTTATCTGTGACTTCTGAGGTAGTTGGTATCTCTGTGACTAAGACTTGGTGCTTCTTTCTTTCTGTAGCTGGGCTAAATTTGCTTATCGTCTGAAACCTCTTTGTGTTGCAGTTAACTTTTAGTTTCTTCAGCTCTGCTAAGTTATTGTTCCGTATATGTCTTTTTCTGAAATTTTGTGTAAGCCATCCCCCCCAACCTCTGTTTTGAGTCAGGGTCTCATCATGTTGCTCATGTTATCCTTTAGCTCCTGAGCTCAAGTGATCCTCCTGCCTCAGCTTTCTTAGTGACTGGGATTCTAGGTGTGTACTACCTCACTCGGTTACCTGTTGTTTATTAGTGCTTACATTACTATTCTTTTTGATCCTGTAGATGTTCACTGTTTTTGTACCTTTATTATTGTTTTTAACCAAGTCTTGGGAGAGCAAATTGTCTTTCTGCCAAATTTAAGCCTGTGTGTGTTTCACTATTATATGTATATAGCAGGAAGTATGTAACTATAGACTTAAAACTTGGAACTTCTCTTTACTCATTTAACAACAGAGGAAATGGGCAGGAGAAATTAAATATTTCACCTACAATCATACAGTTAATGCAAGCTTGAGATGGAATCTGTCTCCTGACCCTTACTTTTTTCCTCTAAAACATAGTGTATAAACATTGATTGACTGATTGATTGATTGGGGAACTGGGAACTGGACCCAAGGGCGCTAAACCAGTAAGCTACATTCGCAGCCCTTTTAAATTTATTGGGATTTTTTATGGCACTGGGGATCGAACCCAATATATTCACACCAAGCTACATCCCCAGACCTTTTTTATTTATTTTTTTGAGACAAGGTCTTGCTAAGTTGCTCTTTTTATTTTTTAAATTTTTAGATAGGGTCTTGCTGAGTTCCCCAGGCTGGCTTTCAATTTGAGATCCTCCTGCCTCATTCTCCTGAGTAATGGGGATTATAGGCATGTGCTAACACAGCCATTTGTTACTAACTCCATGTGAGATTTTGGGGATTCAAAACAAGTAGGGGTGGTTTCTACCAGAGTGTTGCTGGATACATAAATGATTATCTTACCTTTCCTTAATTTAGATCTTTAGTAGCTTGTGGGCCTCGTCCTTTACCTAATCCTTTGACAGTTTACATAGTTTACATGATGATTCTTTTTTACTTTTCAGATTTCTTAAAGTCAAAATCCATTTCTTTGAACACTTTTTTTTTTCCTTTGGAGCTGGGGATCGAACTCGGGGCCTTATGCTTACAAGGCAAGCACTCTAACCGCTGAGCTAAATCTCCAGTCCTTATTTGGCTTTTTTGTGACAGGGTTTTGCTATGTAGTCTAGGCTGGCCTTGAACTCTCAGTGATACCCCTGCCTCAGCCTTCTGAGTGCTGGGATTACAGGTGTGCACCACCACACCTGACTATGTGATGATCTTATAATTTGTCAAACAAGCTATATTTATTAAAAAAAAGACAAGGTTTTAAAAAATAATAGTATTATTTCTAATTTCTTTTGGGTTTATTGGCTGTCATTCTTTTCTGCTTTTTAATAATTTCTGATTAAAAGGAAGCATGACATTCTTTTCTGTTTGTAGGTTTGTAATTACATCCATGTCATTATCCTGGCAGTGTTTATAAGCATTGCTGTGGAGAGAGACAATTAAGAAAGATTTCTTGATAATTTCAGTAAATTTTTCTTTTTTGGGGCAGGTACTGGGGATTGAACCCACTGCCTTCACACTGAGCTATTATATCCCCGGACCATTTTTTGGAGGGGCATTGCTAGGGATCGAACTCAGGGCCTTGTGCTTGCTAGGCAAGCGCTCTACCACTTGAGCTAAATCTGCTGCCCCTCCCCTACCATTTTTAAAGTTTTTTATTGAGACAGCATCTCCCTACGTTGCTAAGAAGTTGCCCAGTGTCTTAGTCACTTTCTTGTTGCTGGACAGAGTACCTGACACCCAAAATTTAAAGGAGGAGAGGTTTATTTCGGCTCACAGTTTCAGTCCTTGGTCAGCTGGCTCCAAAGCAGAAATAGCATTGCAGAGGGGTGTGGTGGATAAAGAGCTGTTTAAACTCCAGGAAGGAGAGAGTGAAGAGAGAGGTTGCAGAGGGATCACACACACACACACACACACACACACACACACACACACCCACCCATCCCCCAAAAGCACATTCACCTATGGGTTCTGAACACTTTGTGAGGAGATTCTAGATCTAAACCATAACATTCAGGGTGGATTTAAACTTGGTATCCTCCTGGCTCAGCCTCTCTAGGTGCTGGGATTACAGGTGCCATCACGCTTGTCTTTATTTTTTATTTTGAGACAGAATTGTGCCAGTTTGCCCAGGTGAGCCTCAAACTTGTGATCTTTTTTCCACAGGTCCCAAAATTCTGGGATTACAGGTATGTGCCACCATACTGGTTTCAGTAAATCCTCTTGACTTGTATTGTGAAGTTGGAAGACTTCCTACAATTGACTTGTTTCTAGAATAGAGCAAGCATTGTTGTGGTTCAATGAGATATTTACATATTTGGTATAGAAAAATGAATATTTCTACATATCTCATTTATCTAATATATTGTAATATATCTTCTTATGGTTTGAGGATTGTAAAGCTAATTTTTCCCTGGGATAAGAAAAATTAAGATTCTTCATCTAATTAAAAGAAAAGCATAATTAAGTGAGTCAATTTTGATGCATCCCAATTTGGCAAAATATAAGAACCGAAAATGAGTAGGAACATTTGTGGCAGGAAGTAGGCTATTTGGAAAGAATCTTTTCTAACATATTGAAGAGACACAGTGAGAGTGTGAGGAGTAGGAAATGTGGCACATCTACAGTAAATACTTCAGAATTATGCCAAGTCAGGGAAAAGGTGCTATGTGTAATAAAGGGTGGAACAGAGAGGGCTGGAACACGTAAGTCAGGTTTGTCTTGATTTTTACTGAGCCTGCATTATTATGGAAGTAATAGTGTTACCGGCCACTTAGGTCCAGCTGCTGAGGTTCTGTTCTCCCTGCTGACCCAACAGAGAGGCTGCTTATTTTGGTGAAAAGGAAAGATGTCAACTCTGAGGAGATGGAGGAACCTGTTTACCTTGAATCACCATCTTATCCTACGAAGGTGTTACTGCATGAGGGTCCTGTGGGGCTTCTTTCCAACTCCTTGGTGTCCCAAACAAAGAAGCAGACAGGACACAGAAAAGGCAGGGAAGGTGCACATTGACTGAAGGCAGAAAAGAGGTTCACTCAACAGGGTGAGAGCTGGCTGCTGAGAAGGCTCACGGCGCCCCCAGGGCTGAGGGGAAAAGAGTTTTTTTTGCATCCAAAAGTCCTGGGTTGGCTTCTCCTTTGTGTGCATAAGGCATTTGGACATTTGTTGTTATCAAAAACTCACTTGGCACCCCTGATGCCAGGTATACTTTTTTTTTTTTGAAAAAAAATTTGTTTGGCGTCTTGCCAGATGCAAATGAAAGCTCAGAAACAGCATCTGTTGATTGCTTGTCTGCATGTAAAGGAAGGATTGAAAATAGCACTTTTCTCATTGGTTTCATTTGGAGTACTCAGGAGCCGGGATTCGCTTTGGGTCCTGTGTTCAGCAATGTCCTCTCTTTTTAGGAAACATATTGATCAACCTGTTAGTCATGGGTTTTTGTGACCTGACACATTCCATTCATTTGATGTCCAGTTTGCCCCAGCCCTAATTTCCTACTTTACAGGTATGTTAGGGTCTTGTATAGCAGGAGTCACTGAAGGAGGGAATGCAGTGAGACTGAGCAGACAGGTTCAGGCTCGTTTCATTCCTTTGTGGACCCAGACTTCCCCTTCCTTCCCTGTGGGGCCAGCAGTGGTACGTTCTGTCCATTTGGTCTTTGGAGAGGTGGGGATGGCTGTTTATGCCCTAGGACTGAGGAAGTTTGGAGAAGCTTTTTGTCTCTAAGGGGAAAAACAAAGTTCATTTTGTGATATTGGTTATAAGAGGACTGAGAGAATTTATGAAATGTAATTGAGAAAACGAAAACATCATTAGAAGTGAAAATACTCAGTTTTAAGAAGGGAAAGAGAAGCTAAAATAGTTAAGGAAATACATATTTTTTTATGGATCTAAATCTTTAAGCATACAAACTTTAAGTCTTGATTAGTGTAAGCACATGAAAAATATTTATAAACATTCACTCCAGAAATGGTCAAAATTATACAGTAGTTCATACATTTTAGTGCTAATAGCCAGGTGTGGTGGTGCATGACTAATCCTAGCACTCAGGAGGCTGAAGCAGGAGGACTGCCATGAGATCATGGCCAGCCTGAGCTATGTAGTGAGATCCTGTCTCAAACAAAACAGATCAAAACAAAAATATCAGTACTAGTTAGTGCCCATAACTGATAACTGAATCATTTGTATAAATAAAGATGAATTACTTCTATATAGGAGTATATTTTATGTTTGAAGGTGAAAAACATATTTGAAGTATCAAGTGAGACCCACTACGTAAGGTTAAAAGCTATATTTGTCTTGCTTTAAAATTAATTGTAAAGTGCTCTGATGCTTTTACAGTTAATTTTTTATTAAGGTATTTTGTTGAATTTTCTTCCACTGCTTTCATTATCATGCTTTATATTTTAGATCTTAATTCAAATCATGTTTTCTGTATGCTGTGAAGTAGAGAGCTGATTTAAGGGTTTTTTTTTCCTTATGGAGAATCAGCTATTCTATGACAGTATTTTGAATAGCCCAACCTTACCCAATGATCTGTAATGCCAATTTTTATTTCTATATTGTGGTTTCTAGGTTCTCAGTTCTTTTCCTTTGATCCGTTTCTCCTGAATTAATGCAGTCTGATCTTTCTTGTTAGAGCTTTATAGTAAGACTTGATTTTTACTAGAGCATATCCCTGTAGGTTTTTAATTTTAATATCATCATCATCATCATCATCATTATTATTATTTTGTGATAATAGGTATTGAAACCAGGGCTTTCATACTGAGCTATATCCATAACCCTTTTTACATTTTTTTTTTTAAATTTAGAGACTTAAGATCTCACTAAGTCACTAAATTGTCCAGGCTATGCTTGAACTCCTGCCCCAGCTTGTAGAAGTATACCATCATTGCCCAGCTTACCCTTTGTTTTTAATTACATTTTTTTCCTCAGTTTTTTTGGCTTTGTTGCTGAACTCCCAGGCCAGATGAACCTAGCTTCAGGGAGTCCCAGTATACCATGACTGGCCACTTGTCTCCAAACTCCAGCAGAAAAAGTGCTAGTGAAAAGCAGGAAGGAAGTTTGTTCAGTATGGTCACACTGGGAGGACAAGGGGACTAGTGTCCTCAGCTTTGTCTTCAGAGAACTGACCTGAGCTTCAGATTTAAATAGGGGAAGCAACAAAAGTCAGGGGCAAGAAGTATGAGTAAAATAGTCTTGGTCAAACTGGTCTGGTTGACAAGGAAGTTGCTATTGTCACGGGGGGTAGTTTTACTTCTTCTCACTAGGCATTGTTCCAACAGATCTGTTCCTGTAATCCAAAGTGACTGTGGGAGATGGGAGAGAATGACTCAGAAAGGGCTCCTCAGAAAGGCAAGATGGAGTTCAGGTGGTGGGCAGTGACTATAGACTTCTGGGCACCACTCCCTGGTAAAAGCTGACAATTGACACATCTGTCAATTATGACTTCCCTGCAAATCTTGGAAATACCTTAGGTCTTCTTACCTTGGTGCCTTCACCCTTGATGGGAGTTGAGAGAGATTAGGTAAATGTAAGGCTAACTGACCTTTTCTTACCAGTTTTTAGACATTCCTTAGATGATTAACATGTGTGTGTAGAGGCAGGAGTGTGGCCCAGTAAGGAGGCAGAGATGCCAAGCTCTTACCCTGTTCTTAGTGTCCTGTGGACATCTGCAGGTCCAAGGGAAAGAGGTTCTGGTTTTTAGCAAAAGTAGTCTCTCTGCCCATATTACAGCTGTTTTGCACATAAATTTTAGAATGAGCTTTTGAGCTCTACAAAATTACTTCCTGAGACTTTGTTTAGAATTATATTTATAAATTAATTTGGCCAAACTAGATCTTTACCACATGAGTTTTCCTATATGTAACTATATTTCTCCACTTATTTTAGGCATTCTTTCACACATTTTAAATACTTAAAATATGGATTATAAAATGATTAGGTTTAAACATTTTTATAAATAAAATTTTTTTTTCCCGTATGGGGGATTGAAGCCAGGGCCTTTGTACTGAGCTATGTCCCCAGCCCTTTTTTATTTTCTATTTTGAGAGAGAGTCTTGGTAAGTCACTAAATTGCCTTGGCTGGGTTTGAACTTTGATCATCCTGCTCCCTCCTTCCAGTGTTGGGATTATGGGCATGTGCCACCATGCTGGCTTAGATGTACATATTTTATGGTAGTGATCATTGCTAAATTTGTTAGTTTCCAAAGTTATAAATATAAGTTTTCTTGGAAAAAATTCATATCATCCAGAAGTGACTGAATGGGAATGAAATCTGGGTAAGTTATATCTTTGCAGCAGTGCTGTCTACTGAAGCATTTATGATCATGGAACTGTGGTGTCTATGTGGTGTCCAACACAGTAACCACTGTTCACATTTGGTTTTGAACACTGAAGGTGGAGCTGGAGCAACTGCTATAGGAAATTAATGTTTTATTTCATCTAAAGTAATTCAGTTTAAAATAGCAGTATGTAATTAGTGGTTATGATACTAAACAGGGTTTATTGAAAATTTTTACTGTTCTATCCAAAGATATATATTTTTTGGTCAGGCTTATCCTAATGATGCAAATGAGAATCTCGAAAGACGTATCTTGAATGCCATGACTCTGAATGTTGAAATCCCAGGAGATCAAATTCCTTAAGTCTCAAATCTCTGAAATCACAATTCTGAGAATTCAAAATCCTAACTGTTGAAATCTTGAAAGCTGAAATCTTGAAAACTTCAGTTCCCATTGAAAAAAAGGGCTGTGCAAGCTAGGTAGAAAGCCAGACTCTGGAGAAGAGATTAATGTATTTTTGGTTGTATGAAGGACAGTCGCATTATATTAGATTGTATAAGTACAGTACTTAACTTGTCTCTCTGAGGGTGGTTAGCAGAGGGGATTAATATGTGAGGTTTTTTGTGTGTTTGTTTGTTGTTGTTGTTGTTCTTGCATTACTGGGTATTGAACTCATGGCCTTTACACTGAGCTGTGTGTGTGTGTGTGTGTGTGTGTGTGTTTTGAGACAGCATCTTACTAAGTCACTAAGATGCCAAGGCTGGGCTTGAACTTGTGATCCTCCTTTCTCAGCTTCCCAGAGTGCCAAATTACAATTGTATGTTGTTGTGTCCAGCTAATATGTGAGTGCTGAATGGACTAAGTGGGGGAGATTTGCTCTCAGTTAAGGTTGGCACCACCTGATCAATCCCAGACCTGGACAGAACAAATACAGAAGACGAATTGGCCTCTGAGACCTGAGGCCGTTTTTTTCTGCTCCTTTAGTCATCAGAACTCCAGGTTCACAGGCCTTTGGGTGGCAGGAACTTAACCTTTGGCCTCCTTGGGTCCTAAGGCTTTTGGCTTTGGACTGAGAATTACACCATTGGCTTTCCTGCTTCTGAGGCCACTGGACTTGGACTGAGCCATGCTATGGGTATCTCATCATGGCCTGTTAAGGGAATTCTCAGCCAGCATAATCGCATCATTCACATCCCTTTGTCCTCTCTCCGTATCTATACACAGATCCTATTGGTTTAGTCTCTTTGGAGAAGACTGACTAAATACAAATTTGGTATTAGGGAAGCCAGATGTCATTTCTTCTTACCGTATTCTGTACAACACAATGGAAAAGATCTTTGAAATTGTTCACTTGAAGAAGGCTGTAATAAGTGTACGAGGCTACTTAAAAGCTAATTATTTTTGATGTTGCAAAATACAAAATCATTTAGTCGCAATGGTTAGTAAGAAGCCGACTTTCAAACGGACAGCATATACTTAAACAATTTCTAGTCGACAGCCCTCTCCAAGTGCAAGTGCACCAAGTGTTTTGAAGATTATAGAAGTGAAAGTGCAGACAAAACAAGATACAGGAAATCTCCTGTGCCAAATTATTCAGCCATGTTTGCCTTCAAAAGCCACCCTTCTTAATGGTGGTCGATACCTGCAGTCCTGATACTCGGGAGGCTGAGGTTGGAAAATCACTTGAGTCCATGAGTTCAAGCCCAGCCTGGGCAGCATAGTGTGATCCTTATCTCAGAAATCAAAGCAGCAACAAAAATTCCCATCCATATTCAGAGAACAAAAAAGAACCTGACATGTCCAGCTACCTTCTGAGGAGGGCACTTGCATCAGCTTCCTCCAGTGTTATAAAACACATTAGATGGTGAACTGTTCTTGGTTAGAGATTTGACTGTTGAAAGATGATAGGCTTATTTACTGTGAAATCTAACAGAAAAAGTATTGTGTGCTTTACTTTGTTTAATGGATGGCACTTTCAAAACTGTTTGCACTGTTTCTTACCAAATATATACAATTTATGCCCCTATTGGAGCCAACAATTCTAGAACTTATCTGCTTGGTTGTGTACTAAAGACTGGAAAAAGCAAGACACTTTAATAAACATTTATTTGAAAATTTGGTGGACTTTGCAGAAGAAAAGGAATTTTAATTGAATCCCCAAACCATAATGACATAGATGTGATCAAGGCTTCTAAAAGTGAATTTCAAGCTATTATCAATAAAATTTCTATTTTCCACTCAGCACAATACATTTGGTGGAAAATTTCAATTAGTGGATTGGGTACAT
>PVJO010012082.1:0-57036 GCA_004026905.1 Hystrix cristata | reverse complement strand
CCAAGCATCAATTCTTTGAATTGTTTCCCGTGCAGTCTGAGTTTTATTCATAAATTTTTTTCCAACCCCTATGTCTTCGAGAGTTCTTCCTATTTTATTCTCCAGGAGATTTATTGTTTCTGTTTTTATGTTTAGGTCTTTGATCCACTTCGATCTTAGTTTAGTACATGGTGAGAGATATGTATCTAGTTTTAGTTTTCGGCATGTGGTAAGCCAGTTTTTCCAGCACCATTTATTAAAGAGGCTATCTTTCTTCCAGTGAGGGTGTTTGGTTCCTTTGTCGAAGATGAGATACTTGAGTGTGTTTGGAGTTATTTCTGCATCTTCTAGCCTGTTCCATTGATCCTCATGTCTGTCTTCATGCCAGTACCATGCTGTTTTTATCACAGAAGCTTTATAATACAATTTCAAGTCGGGGACTGTGATGCCCCCTGCCTTATTCCTGTTGCCCAGAATTGTTTTTGCTATTCTTGGTCTCTTCTGGTTCCAGATGAATTTCATGATTGCCTTTTCTAATTCTGTGAAGTATGCTATTGGAATTTTGATTGGAATTGCATTAAATCTGTGTAGCATTTGTGTTTTTAAATGTTTGGCTCCTGACAGATGTTTTGCGTTCAACTGTGCAAGAGAACCCTTAAATTTGAACTACTTTGCAAATGTTTATTCCTTTAAAACATTTCTAATGTAAATGTATATACAGAGGAAAAGGATTTTGAAAGAGTCTTCTTGGTTAGGTTTAATCTTACCTGACAATACAGTATTACTGATTTCTGGTAATGATTATGTCCTGGTTGTTTGTCCAGCTTGTTGCTCACGGAGGGATCCCAGGTAGCCACTCATCCAGTGGACAGCCTTCAGCAGCACAGGATCCTCATGGTTTGGTCTCTCAGAGGGCACAGAGCTTCTGGACACAGCCAGCCCTGCGGGCATCCCCCCAACACTGTGTGCTATTGGTGATACTTGTCAGAGAATCTCTATTTATTAGCTATATAGTTAGTCTTTACTTAGGAGCCTCATTGAGCACCTACTATAAGCCAAAGTGTTCTTTAGACATCAGTGATATAGGTCTCAGCCAGACACACAAGATTCTTGTCCTCTTAGAGCTTAATTTTTAGTATAATCACAATGGGAAAGGTCCAAACTAGAGGCCAGCAATCTTCTCTTTTAAAGGGCCAGAGAGTAAACATTTTGGCTTTCTGAGCTGTACATCTTTGTTACAGTTATTCTACTTTGCTCCTGTCACACAAAAGCAGCCATAAGCAAGATGTAACTGATTAGGTAGAATTGAGTAATAGCTCTTCTCTCTACAAAACCAGGTGGCTGATGTACCCCAGGCTGTAATTTGTTGACCACTGGGTACAGATAATGCCATTTTAGTAGAGGACCATCCATGTCACACAGTCTGGATTAGAGATTGTTTTCTAAACTATAAAGCCTGTTTCCAGTCAGCACGGGACAGCCATAGAGAATTAAGTGCATTTTTCAGCTTCTGCTAGCTCTTATAAAATTACCAACTGCTCGTTTGTCATCTGCTTGAATTATTTTCTCTCTCTTGGGTTTAAGAAATTTTCCCATAATCCCCATTGAGAGAAACTAGCATCTTGATTTGATCTCCATGTGTATGCTAAGCCAAAAGGAAACAGTAAACCCTGATCTTGAACTTGGAATGAAGCATTTAACTCATGCTTCTACCTCAGCTTGGTAGAGGGAATAGCATATCTACTGTAACATCCTTCCAACAGAAAGACTTTGCTTACTCTTTGTGTAACCCCTTCCCTGATGCTGAGCACTATGGAAGACTTGAGTATTGCACTCTGGGATCCTCACAGCAGACAGAGAGAGTAGATTACTGTCTTCATTCCCCACCTGTACTGACTACCTGTCACACATATGCAAGGCAGGTAAGAGTGACCAAAGCCTAAGCTTGTCCTCACTGAATTCACAAGAAAGCAAATAGAAAATAATGCACAGTAAAAATATAATCAAGTGACATGGCCTGAGAGATCACACTGCTGGAATTACTGAGATCTCACTGTGTAATTCCAAAGGCTTCCTAGTGTGCTGGGTGTACTCATCTATGGGGCAGATTACATGAACGTTGCCACTACAGATGAGGAAACTGAGACACAAAGAGCTCAGTACCCCAAAGGTAGTGAGTGGTAGTGCTAGCATGTGAACCTTAAAACAGTGATGTCTAACTGCTGAATCCTTACTTCTAGCTTCTGAGCTCTAGAAGATAGTTCTACTCTCTATTAAGTGTGTTTGCTGGTGTAGAACAACCAGGAGACTGCTTCCCCCCACCCCGAAGGAGGCTGTTAAAACATTTTATTTTGTTTTGAAAACAAAAAAAAGTGACTACTCCTGAATAATACACCCCAGAATTAGTGGCAGTCTGGCTTCCAGGGGCTGGATTTGGCTAACACAGGTTATTAAAATATCTCCGTTTTGGTGCTTTACTTGTTTCCTGGGACTGCCATAAGAAAATACCATAATCTGGGTGACTTAAAACAGCAGGAATTTATTTCTCACAGTTCTGGAAGCTAGAAGTCGGAGATTGGGAGTCGTTGTCAGTAATAGTTCCTGACAATGGAGAATCTCTTCCATTCCTCTTTCCTAGCCTCTGGTAACAGCAGGCAGTCCTTGGTGCTCCTAGGCTTGTAGATGCATCACTCTAATGCCACATGTATGCAAGGAAGGTAAGAGTGACCAAAGCCTAGACTTGTCCTCAAGGAATTCACAAGAAAGCAAACAGAAAATAATACACAGTAAAATACAGTCTGCCTCCATCTTCGTCTGGAATTCTCCTTGTGTTTGTGTTTATAAAGACACCAGTCATATTGAATTAGGGACCCACCCTTTTCCAGTATGATCTTGTTTTAACTACGTATATCTATAATGAGCTCATTTCTAAATAAGGTCACATTCTAAAGTGTAAAGTGTTAGGATTTCAACATGTCTTTGCAAGGGGAGGCAATTCGACCACTGACAGACACTTTTAGAGAGAACAGAACTTATTTCTTCACCTCTTCCCCTCTTCATTATCATACCCTGGAAGAGGTTCACAAATCTTTGCCACTGGCCTCTTTAGCATTTAAACTGACAGCTCTTTCCTTCACCATGATTCTAGGTAGTCATCTAAATTTCCTCAGTAAGAGGCTGAGTTTATTATTTTGACTATAAATGATTCCTATCTACTTGTGGAGCAGAAGGGCATGCTCTAGAAAAGAGTAGTCACATGCTTTTAGAAATAGACACCCGTTTGAGAAGGGATGTCTCCTTAAACTAGGTTGTCCTATCTGAGTCTTTGGTCTCTTTCCCAGGAAAGTTTCCCAGGTATGAATATGAATTCCCTATTAATAAGGTGGAAAGGCCTTTTCAGCATCGGGCCCTGTAACTTGGGTTAGTAATGTTGGAGGAACCTGGGAAGCAACGGGGAGCGGGTGGCCCAGGTGGCAGTGCTAAAAGAAACAAGAAAGGCAAACCCTGTCTTTCCTCACAAGGGCTTGTGGTGGACAACTGAACTCCAAAACACCAGCTCTGGAGGATTTAGAGCAGGCAATAAGGAGTTTTTGAAATAGTTCTTCCCTCCATTCCCTCCTCCTGCCTTATTATTTCCAATAAAGATTATTCCTAACCACTCCTGGAATAGAAAGCCACATTCCATAAAATGGCTCTTTAATTCTGGAAACACAGAGAATACCTCTAAAATTAAATCAGCTCTATAAATGACTGAAATGATAAATGGCAACTGGTGCACTTATTTTTTATAGGAACACTTGGTTGAATTTTAGGTCATGCAATTATGGCTAATTTGTACCTATTTTAATTGCCTGCACCCATTAGGCAAACTTTTTTTGAGGGCCTTCTATTGTGATAGGTACCATGAGAGATGGATAAATTGTGATTCTTGTCCTAGAGGAGCAAATAAATAGAAAAGGAGAGAAGATCCAAACCAGCATAAATAATAGAACTAGAAATGGGTCAGGGAACCTATAAAGGTTCCAGATTTCTCTGGATGTCCAGAAATAGGAGAGTTCACTTCGTAATTCATTCTCTCAGCATTCACCAAGCTCCTACAGTGAGCCAGGTGCCCTGCTGTATAGTCATTATTAATGGTGTGGTGAAGAGGGACAAGAATTGTGTGGCCAGGCTGCCTAGGCTTGAAGCTGGCTCTGCATCTTACTGGCTGTGTGACTGGAGCCTCTGTGTGCCTCACGTCTTCTTCATTTGTATAAATGAGATGATAGTGATGTCAAACACACATACACACACACACACACACACACACACACACACACAGAGGAAGAGAGATTGTGCACATGCATGTGTCCATCAGTCAAGTTTTGCTCCCTGCCTTTTTGGCGCTTACCTTCTTACCTTCAGAGATGTTAATAATAGATCAACAATGAAATAAATAGAGGAATTGGTACAAATTGCTGTAAGTGGAGGCCAAATAAAAGATTATCATGCAGTGGGAGAAAATGAAAGAGGGAGTCTATTTTAGCTTTTGTGTTCAGTGGTGGACTCTCCCCAGTATTTAAGCTGTACTATGTGGGAGCAAGCCTCGAGAAGAGGAGGAAGCTTGGGGGTGTCTGTTGGGTAGTAAACAGGTGCAAGATCATACAGAGCCTCATAGGGCATTTGAAGTTTAGATTTTATTACAAAGCACCGGGAAGTCATTGAATGGTTTGAAATATAGGTGTGACTGGATCTAGTTTGTTTGCCAAAAGATAATTGTAATACTATATGGAGAACTGCCTGGAAAAGCCAATAGTAGGAAATGATTCTGAGGTGGTTAACAGTAGCAGAGGGCACAGATGATGAATTTCACTAGGAAGTTGGTGTGGGCGATGGAAAGAATTAAATAGATTAAGGCCTAGTGCTATGGTCCATATCTGTAGTCCCAGCTATTCAGAAGGCTGAGGCAGAAGGATCACTTGAACTAAGGATTTCAAGGTCAGACCAGGCAAATTGGTGAGATTCTGTCTCAAAACAAAACAACAACAATAAAGCAAAACAAAACCAAACAGTTAAAGTTACGAATAGTTAAAGATACATTGTGGAAGTAGAACTGTCATGACTGTCATGGACTATCTGTCATGTGATAAAGAAAAGAGTAGGATTCCAAAATCTCTCCTGGGTTTCTGGCCTGAGTATTTGGGTTGAGAAAATGGTAGTGAGGGAGGGAGGAATAGATTTGGGGACAGAAGTTAGTTTATTAAAGTTGGTAAGTGTCACAGTAGCACCAGAGCTGAGACCGTCAGAGTGGGAGGGATGGCTTTGAGAGATGTGGGCAAGAGGAGGGGAGGGCGTCTAAGCCAGTAGTGCCACCCTGAAGCAGAAGGGTCTGAAGGTGCAGCATGGTACTAGTACAGAACTTGATTGAAATTATCTAGCTCTATGGGGCGTTAATGATGATAATTTTGTTAAGATCTCAAAGACTATTTCACAGAATGACTCAACTGAGGCAGTATTCTAAAACTGAATTAATTCGACATCTATAATATTCCTATGGTGTTTAAAATTTATTTTCCTGGACATTTAATTTTCAGAATGACTTGGTAAGAAATAGGTCTGTGTCCAACTCTGTGAGCAAAAAACAAACAAAAAGGGTACCAATTATAGAGTTCCTTTTGTAGAGCAAAAGATGTTACTGAGGGAAGGGTTTCTCGGCCACAGCTAATCAGGACAATTGTCCTTTCATTGGGTAGCCCGTGCTCCTTGGACAATATCTGGATACGTGAGCAGGTAATGGGTAGACCAAGGATCTCTTTTCACTGCAAAAATAAGGAAGAGTCTAAGGTATGTTGTTCTCTCTTTTGCCCACACAAAGTGGGTAGTTGTTGCTCCTCTCTTTTTTCCCCTTCCACATGTACACAATAAATTGCTTATTTTCTCCGCAAGTGATTTGGATAAAACTCTTGCATAAGAAGAGGAAAAGGCTAATGTCTCTACTCCATCAGTTAGCAGAGACCTGGTCCTTAGTTGGTGTTTAATAGATACTTACAGATTTGCTGAGTACTTTTTCTACAACATGGACACTCCTAATTATATGACCTCCCCAAATTTCTCCTAGGGCTGAATTTACAAGCTTTCATGCTATAACCTCAGATGCACACCGGGCAAAAGCAACAAAGATTATGGCTATTTTATCCAAGTGCTCCTTCCCTCAGTAGGGAATATGCTTCTCGCCATTTCTGCTACAGCTAAAAATTGTGTTTGTTTTTCTCCAGAGCCATCTGCATTTCATTAATTTGCCTTTCTGTAGCTAAGGGTGGCCATGGAGGTCTGTGGCATGGCTCATTCAGGCTGTGTGGAAAGTTAGATGCTTTGCACAATAGGTGTGGCAGTAGTGGTATTGGTGGTAGCAGTGCAGTCATTATTTGTTTATTGGTTACCATTTTGTGCTAGGCATTGTGATGAGTAGCAGCCCTCTTTGTTGGTAAAGGTAAGTCTTGGCTACTACAATGACAAGGCACAACAATATTTCATCATCTCAGAGGAGATGGATGTTCATTTTATCCTTGACAATCATTCCATGTGTGTGTGGGTTTCAGGTTGGTGGATGGCTGCGCTTCATACAGTTATTCAGGGCCCAGGTGTTTTCCATGGTGCTTCCTCACCATCCCTTAGGGACTTGTCTTCGTAGGCTCTATCCAGTGAGAAGAGTGGAAGATGGCACAGAGGAGCCAACCTTTGGTCTCAGGGTGTAGGCTCAGAAGTCACTCCTGCACTCTTAGATTCCACTAGAAAGACCATACGTGGCCATGCCTTGTTCCAAAATGAGGGAAGTTCCCTGGGAGTGGGGAAAACAGATGTCGGTGTGCAGCCAGTGATCTCCAGCACATCCTACAGTGTAGATGTTATTTTGCACATTTTTTGGATGAGGAATTTAAACTTGGAGAGGTTCCATAATTCAGCTTGCCCTGGATCACCAGGTTGTGTTTGGGAGTGGAGGGAGCAGATTCTGTTATTCCTTGATTCCACTACCTGCTCTTCTTGTCACAATGCCTTTGAACATCGTGGCATTGGCATAGAGACCTCTGAGTCTCCTGCAGAACTTTGCATACAAGTTAACCACCAACCAGACTTACCAGCTGGCCAAGAGGTTTCCTGACCAAGTATCACGATGAAAATATAGCATAATCCTAATGAAATAAAAATTTGATTTCCTTTTCTATTGCTTTCAATAGATAGAGGTAAGTACAAGACAACAATCTGATATTAGGGACCTACTAAACCAGTCAGGCTGTGGCCTAAAGTCAGACATACTCAGATTAGTGCCCTTGGTACAGTGATAGTGAGGGACTAGTGGTGGCCAAGGCATTGGTAGATTGGCAGGAAGAAGAGGTTCAGCAATTACAGGTAAACATGTTTGGAAAGCGAGCACAGTGTTCACTTCACACCCTCCTTCAGTTGGCTTTGGAATCTATTCGAGTTGCTTGGCCAGGTGTGTGACCTTGGATAGTCCTAAACCTGAGACTTCTTGTCTGTGAAGTAGGGCTGCTTATACCTACTTCATGACATTGTTTCCAGCATTAGTTATCAGGCAGACAAACTGTCTTCCTCAAGATAACATCTAGTTAAAGATAGTTGTCATTAAAAGACAGCCTCAGCAATCATGAATTGAATACCTACTATGTGTCAGACACCAACGTAGGCTCTGAAGATTCAGAAATGAGAGATGGAGTCCTTACTGGCTTCCAAGGATGCTTTTAGATAGAGTAACGGCCTAGGCTCAGGTGTTCCCTGAGGAGGAGCAGGGTGGTCTAATCAGACTAGAGTGTGTTTAATAGATTGTGTAAACTAAAATTGTACAATAGCAAGCTTGGGTGCAACAAGGTATTCAGACGAGACACTGACATCTTTATATGTTGTTTTAATAGTCCTTATGATAAATCTCAACAAAATAATACTTTCTAGAGATATTTGGTTTTTACACACACTTTGAGAGGTAATAAAATCTCCCATTAATGCTAATAGCATTCTGACAGAGTGAAGACATAGTGGTGTGACAAAGAGGAAGGCACCTTGTTCTTTTTTAATGTTCTCTGAATTTCAAAATGACACAGAGGAATGCTTTTGGTGTTTATTCAGGGATCTGTGTGCTCATTTAATAGATACCATTTATCTTTAGCAAGGGAATCCATATTTCTGGTGTCTTTTTTCCCCTTTGTTAGTTTGGATTTCCTTAAACCCCTTTGCCCTTTGAAGGGCTGTATGCTATTAAGTAAATGAACAGGGTATGGGCCTGAGTTTGTGTTGACTGATTTACAACACAAATTCAGTACACAAAATAGGGTCAGACAAAGACCCAGGCTCTGAATCTTGGCAGACTCCAATAAGCGAGGCTTTATTTGGTGGCCTTTTCTCCACTGGTAGGATAAGCCTTGATTGAGGCCTCAGAAGCATGTGTCCTGAAGCCTGGGAGAACATTTTCATCATTATTATTGTTAGTAGAAGGTTTGTGATTGTTATAAATGGTGATCCTATTAATACTGGCTATGTTATATTCTATCCACTAAGCAGTCATGAATTAATTATTGCAATTAATTCCCACAGCAGTCCTATGTTAATTTTAATTAATACAAGGCTCTCAATTTCTTAATTTAAATAAGAAGTACAGCAGTTCTTTTTATTTTATTTTGCCTCCCTTTCAGGCTTTGAGAGAATTCACAAGTTCTTTTCCTTTTTTTAAGAAAAATTGAGATCAGTGTAAGTAGCATTATCAGGGCAACACATTATTCACTTAAAAAAATAAGAATCACACACTCTTTAGAGGTTACTCTCTCAGGACAGAGAAGTCTCACGGTCCTATGGTGCAGAGTATTACCAAGGATGGGAAAAAGGGCCTTTCTTAACAGTTGGTGGAAACATCTTATATCAGCACTTGGAACTAAGCCAGGACTAGCAAGAGAAAAAGAGCTAGATCTGAGAAGGCATAAAAAAGGCACAGACAGCACACAATTATTAACTGGAATACAGGAAGAATGTGTTTTGTATCTACAGTATACAGTTGTGACATAGGCATTGTTAGAGTCCTGTTATAGGGGCACAACTTGGTTTCAGAAGGATTGAGTAACTTATAGAAGGTAATGAGGTTAAAGGCGCCAGAGCCAGGAAGTAAGCCCACATGTATCTGACTTCAAAGTGTGTACCCTCTGCTTTGCCTTGCAGTGTTTTATGTAAGATGTACTGTTACAAATTTTATTTGGACTTGAACTTCCTTCACCCCTTGCTTTGGATGGTGTCCTTTTTCAATGTGATGTAAATTCTGCATCAATTTGTTGAAAAGCTCTTAAAAAAAAAAACATTGGGCCTTGAAGGACAATTGTCACTTCAGTGCTATGATAAAGGGCATTTTAAGTGGATGTCAAGGCAGAGGAACATAGATGAGAAAGTTGCAACTGGGAGGAAGCTTAAAGTCTCAGAGCTGTTGTCTATGATTGTTTTGACAGCAGTGTGTGTATAGATTGAAACAGATGTAAACTGGGGAAGAGATAACATTACTTATATAAGCTATCAGGGAATGGAGAAATCTAGATTTTCGTTTACTTGGTTCAAGAGCCATTAACTTTGTCACAGACATCCCAAGGCTGTTAATAAATGCACACTATTTTGGGGGAGGTTGCTGGGTTTGAGGGAAGTTAAGAAACACCATTAGCCATAAGGCAGATGCCCAAATTTAACTGTTCACCAGAAATGGTGAATAAGTGATGGAAATATGAAAGTGCTAGTTCATGTCACCTTAGGCCAGCTGTTCTGCTGAAATCTGACTGTTCCTATGGCTATTTGGGTAAATTAGTCACAAATGGAACTATTTCCTGAAATGGTGAATTTACTTTGCATTTAATGTTCTGCCATTACCTACCTCTCAGCTTAGGTTTTCGATCTCTTTTACTTTAATTCAGAAGGAATTCCTGGGTTATGCCTGCTTCCTGATCTGAGGCCCCAGGAAGACTCTCATGCATCAAGCATTGCAATTGTAAGCCCCCAGGTGAACTAAGTGTGCGTTAGAGATTCAGTGTTTGCAGCCCAACATGTATCGCACTAGGTTTAGATACCACATGTAGTCAAAGGCCAACCTTTACCACTTCTCAGGATGGGACAAATTCATAGTACAACAGATTTTCAGGGACAGTCCCATGCATCCTTAAATTCCTATGTGCTTTTGGCTTTTCCTAGATGGCTCATTCCTTAATGACTCCACAGAGATTGGTTACGAACTGTATGCCTGGCATTGTTTTAGGAGGAAGTTCCACATGTGAAAATTGGTGTTTGGAATCTTGAAGTTCTGCTCGATTCTTCTTCTGGTGATTTGTCCATAATTTAAAGACAAAGACTTTCAAAGAAATTCAGTCGAATATGAAATGGCTGTGTTCCTACCAGATAGTGAGATATGTATTATAACGCTGTATAAATTAAGATGACACTAGAAAACCATGTACGAATAAGAATTACAATAGAAATAAAGACCTTTTGGAAAAAATCATCTATTCCCCAAGAATGACAAGGAGGATAAGGAACAGAAACACGAATCCTACTTTTGATGAGACCCAAGAATGATCTATAATGTTGATCCCCAGTAATAAGACAAAAAGCATCTGTAGGGCTATAGTTCGAAGCCCTAAAATCCTTCAGGTCTACCTGTTCATCCTTCACACCTCATTCCCTTTTCACAAGTATGGATCTCTTTACTGTTGCCATACTTTTGGCTTTTTCAGAATATGATATATATGGAAATGTGCAATTTAAAGCCTTTTCAGATTGGATTCTTTCACTTAGTAATGTGTATTTATGGTTCTTCCATTTTTTTTTAATGGCATGGTAGCTCATTTCCTGCTAGTGGTAAATAATATTCCACCATCTAGATGTACCACAGTTAATGTATCCATTCACCTGCTGAAGGACATTTTGGTTGCTTCCAAATTTGGGTAATTGTGCATAAAGACACATTTTATGTAATTCCATTTTCTCTCCTTTCCTAACTCATCAGTTATATTTATCTTGTGTGTGTGTTTCCCTTAATGGTTTGCAATGAATATTTACAACTAACCCAAATCTACTTTCAAATAACACTAAACTTCTTTATGGTTAGTGTGAATACCTTAAAATAACAATGTATTCTTAATTCTTCCTCCCTGTCTTTTACATCAATACCATCATTCATTTCACTTATATATAAGCATATATATGCATGAATGTATGCATACATAATTGAATATAGTATAGCTATTATTACTTTGAAGAAACTATTTTGTGTTAAATCAGTTAATAATGAGAAAAATAAAACCTTAAATTTTTATGTACTTTTTTTATTTATATAGATGTAAGTTTCTGACCTGTACCATTTTTCTTTTCTCTGAAGTATTCCTTTTAACATTTCTTGCAAAGTAGTTATACTGACAACGAGGTTCTTCAATTTTTGTTTGTCCAAGAACATTTTTATTTCTTCACTTTCGAAGGCTAATTTTACAAGTTACAGAATTTTATGTTGGTGGGTTGTTTTGTTTTGTTTTAGGTCTCGAAACTTTCAGTGTTTCACTTCACTTCTTGCTTCTGAGAAGTCATATGTAATTATTATCTTTGGTCTTTTATAGGTAAAGTTTTTTTTTTTCCTCTAGAATCTTTAGAATTTTCCCTTCATCTTTGATTTTCTGCATTTTAGATATGCCTAGGTATAGTTTTTCTGATATCTCATGTTCTCTAAGTTTCTTGCATCTGTGATATGGTGTCTGATATTAATTTGGGGAAAATTCTTAATCATTATTGTTTCAGTATTTATTTGGTTCTTTTCTCTGTCTTATCTCTGTGTGGTATTTTCATTGTATGTATGTTACACTTTTTGTACTCATTCAACGGTCTTGGATGTTCTGTTCTGTTAGTATCAGTCTTTGTTCTTTTTTGTTTTCAATTTTGAATGTTTCTGTTCTCACATTTTCAAGATCAGAGATCCTTTAGTTGTGTCTAGTATGCTAATAATCCCATTAGTTATAGTGTCTTTTTTTAGCTCTAATATCTTTCATTTTTCTTTAGAATTTCCATCTTTTTTTTTTTTTTTTGGTGCTGGGGATCAAACTCAGGGCCTTGTGCTTACTAGGCAAGCACTCTAATCACCAAGCTAAATCCCCAACCCAAGAATTTCCATCTTTCTGCTTATGTTTCATGTATTTCTACATGTTGTCTAATTTTCCATTTAAAACCCTTATCATATTAATCAGTTTTTAAAAACATTCCTGTTATGGTTTGTGTCTAGATGTCCCCCCAAAGCCTCATATGGTAAGAGATAGCTGGATCTAGAGTGTGTGATTACTAAATTGATCCATTGATCGGTTTGGCATCATTCTGCTGGGATCAAGGATGTGAGACTGAGATTGGGGGTGGGAATGCGGGCCACCCTGGGGGCAGGTAGCCTAGATAAAAAGTACAGGAAGAAGCTAACTAGCTGCTTGTTTGCATTGCTTATTTGCATACATTCCTTGCAATTCCTTACTTTACTTTGCAGCCAGTCGGCTGCCAGTCTGCCACGCCGGCCCGCCACGCCAGCCCGCCCTGCCTCGGACCCAGCAGACTATAGACTGAAACCTCTGCAGACTGTGAGCTAATAAACCCTTCTTCCCCTAACTTTGGGTGTCGAGTATTCTGTCCCAACAACGAGAGAAAAGTAACTAAAACAATTCCTGATCTGATCATTTGAACATTCCTGCCATCTCTGACTCTGGTTCTAATGTTTGTTCAGTCTCTTCATACTTCAGTTTTTGCTTTGTAGTATGCCTTGTAATTTTTCTTTTTGTTGATGTTGTTGTTAAAAGGTAGACATTGTGATCCACTGGGTAAATGGAACTGCTGAAAATAGGCCTTTGATGATGCAGTGGTGAAAGGGGAATACTGTGTAATATTGTGTTTAGATCTTGTTGTTTCTGTTAACCTGTGCCCCTGAACTGTAAACTTCATCAGTTCATCTTAGTTTTTCCCCCTTAGGTGGGACAGGATGGCCAGAAGGGGCTGAGTTGGATATTTCTGTTCTCACAAGAAAGTTAGACTCTGGTAAAAGCCCACAAAATTAAGCTGTGGTTAAAGATTTTCTCTTGTGGGAGGGCCCTAATAAGAATCCAACACTCTGGGCATTTTCAAAAGGGTTACATTATATTTAGAGTGAGAACCTGGTAGAGCTCTCAGAGGTGCAACTCAGTGTGCCAGCTTCTCTCCATGATTGGGGCCCTGGAGTTTTTAACTCAGAGAGACTTGTTCACATTGGGCTTCTATAACTTGTCAGCAACAGTTCAGGTGTTCCTGCTTCTTGCTGATTCCTGTGGAGGTTTCTATTCCAGGAAATTATGATTCTCTGTATCTACCACTCTATCACTTCAGATTTTTGGGACAGCCATTTGCCCTGGGACCTCATGTCTCTGATAGATCTAAGAAGAGTTATTGATTTTTTTAGTTTGTTTAGCTTTTTACTTGTTGTCAGGATAGAGTGGTGATGTCTAAGATCCTTACATGCCAGGCTGGAAAGCAGAAGTTTCATCTTGTTTTGCAAAAAAGGCTTTGAACATTTTTATTTTCCTTAACACAATGCCAACAGCAGGAACTATGTGGCAACCAAGTGGTTTATAGAATTATAAGAGCTTATAAAGAAGGACTTCATACCTTACCCAGTGGAACCCTCTTGACTCTTTTATAGCTCATTTAAAATTCCCATTTCTGGAAGTAACCAGAAACCAATTTTTCCACCTATTTGAAATGTCATATGAGAAGTAAGCCCATGAGAGGCATTATCAAGGCTACAGTGGCTTTTTCTCTATGGATAGTTCTGTAAACCTAGTGAAACAGAAATGATCAGCTTTTACAGCTACTGAGGTCAAATCTTGCTCCAAGTTTTTGTGAACTGACATGCAGGGTTCTGTTTCTCCTTTCCCTCCACCTCATCAGGGCTGAACTTGTTGATAGGAGTTGGGCCAGGCTGCCTGGTGACTGTACCTAAAGCCATATGGCTTGTTCAGTTGGAAATATATTTAGGGATAAAACATTATGGACAGTATCCTGCAAGGTCTTCAGTCACAGAAGGATTGAATTTAAAGGAGCTTTGTGGTCACCTTGTCCTTCCTTATTTCATAGTTTTGGCGTCAACACTAGCAAATGCTCCCCTCTTTCCTCCTTCCCTCTCTTTCCCTTTCTCTGTCTTGACAGGTTCTTGCTATGTAGCATAGGCTGGCCTTGAACTTGCAATTCTCCTGCACAGCCTCCAGAGTGCTAGGGGCAAAACTGTATTTCTGATATTAATATTCTCTATAATCATTTTATATATTAACTTGCAAGACAAGTGGTAAAACCTGAGGTATGATAAAAGAATATGGCAGATGTGTAAATTTTTTAAAAATTCACAACAGTAAAAGACACAATGCCATTAATTCCCTTCAAAATAACTCCCTCCTTGCTTCAAACACACTATCCCATGTTCTTGTCACTTTCTGAAGCAGTTCTGGAAGTCCTTTTTCATGAGTGTTTTTATTTGCACGGTCTCCAAAAAATTACAGAGGAGGTCTTGTGTGTCCAAGAGATATATTCATTACTCATATGTGCTGAAGAGTGAACAAGTGTAAAACACTGCAAATTTGCATCTATTATACTTATATACATGATTTTTCAGTTTATTTTCACTTACAGTCTAGAAATTATTAAACAAAGAAATATAACAACATTTACTAGAGTTTGCAGTATCTCTCGTACATGATACACTATCAAATTTCCCATGCCTTTACAAAACACATCTTATAATCAAACTGATGGCTTACATGTTATGTCTTAACATTTGTCACAAATGCACAGCTACTCTGACTTGGAACCTATGCACCCAATATATATAATAATATTTTAATAGTAGTTTGATTTTATCTCTCAAAGAGACCACAACATCCCAAGAGTTAAAGTCCCAAGAACAGTGGTAAAAACAAAGCAATAAGTGAAATTTTGTTACTTGCAGCCTTCAGAGCTCATTGTGAGGTCAGTGGTAGTTAAACGTTTTATTTTATCTCTGACAATGACCTTTGTTCAGTCACATGGTAGGAACTCTTATATATAAAAAGAGTGGAAGTCTGAAGCCAGGCTGCCTGAGTGTGCTGGGCCTCAGTTTCCTCATCTGCAAAATGAGGATAACCATTTTACATACCTTCTGTGGTTGAAGATGGTTTGTGTCCACCAAGGTCATTGTGATTTAAGGCCTGGTCCCAAGGGAGGTGCTGTTGGGAAATGGTGGAACATTTGGGAAGTGGGCTTGGTGGGAGGTCCTTGTGCCATGGAAGTTGTTCCCTGAAGGTAGTTCTCTTAGGAGTCCTTGGTAGGTCTTGAGAGGGTTGTTCTAAAAGTTTGAGTTTGGCCCCACCCAGATTTCTCTGCTTCCTGGTTCACTGTGTGATCCCTCCTCCACACTCAGTCTACCATCCATAGAGCCCCCACCAGAGCCAGAGCCCACATCATGCCATTTGGACTTTCAGCCTCCCAAACTGAGCTAAACAAACCTCTTTTTCTTTGTAGGTAGCCTGTGTCAGGTACTGTGTTATAGTAACAAAAAGCTGACTAATACTGTATGATGCCTTACAGATTTGCTGTAAAATCAGCTGAACAGTCCCCAGCTGTAGTAAACATGCAATTTATGCATTCTTTAGTCACTCAAACTCCTATCAAGTAATTTATTATATTTTAGGCCTTCTTTTAAGCACAGGGTTTTGGCAACGAACAAAACAGAAACCTCAGCTTTCATGGGGTCTACATTATTGTGTTAAATATTAGTTATAATAAAATGTGTTTAGGAGGCAGGGGACCCTCCTTTTGATACTGCCTCTCTGTCTTAGGTTCCAAAATGTGAAGTCCACTGTACTAGGTTATGCATCTTAACATCCAGGACTTTTTCAGAGTAGAAAAAACCGAGATTATGTGAGAGTGTTTACATTTTCCATTATTGACCCAGTGCTTCCAGAAACAACAGGTAGGAGAGAGGGATGATTCCTGTGTCTGGGGGGGTCCAGTCTGGGGAGAGCTAGTCAGGGACCTGTCTGCTTCTCCTTCTTCAGCCATCTGGATGAATCCTAAGTTGCATGTTTTGCACACTCATTTTTTAAGATGAGAGGGTAAGAAGAAAACTGGCATCCTGAGATAAAATGCATTTACTAAAGACTCATTTCCCTAAAAATGAAGTTATAACCAAAATATCTTCTCTTAGCAGGCTGATGTGAAAAATGTGGGAAACTTAAGAGAACTGTTTGGTTGAAAACGATATTCCTAAGAAACAGGGTTAATTCTGTATCAGAAGAGTGAGCACACATAACTCTGCTGAGAGGGCTGCAAGAGAATTGCCTTCCTTGTAGTGTCTGAGAATTCAGAGTAGATGACCAACTCTGTTTTAGGATTTCTTTGTGGGCATGTGTGCTGCTGGGGGAATCAAACCTATAGCCTTGTACATGCTCAGCACGTACTACACTTCTAGCCCTGTTTTAAGATTGTTTTCAAATCTTTCTTAGATACCCCCAAACATTTAAACTTTACCTCACACTGCCTTCTCTCTGTAATTTTCAGATATCTGGTAGAATTTTAACAAGTTGTGTTAATGGAGCGGGAGAGCAGATTTTTTCATTGTTCCTATTTTGAGAGTCTACATACGTAGTCCATAGGAGTCCTTTGGGATTCACATAGAACAGCTCTTAACACGAGGACAAATTTTCAAATGTAAAAATTTGTAATTTTTCCTTTCTTTCTCCTTAAAAACTGTAAAGTACAACCAGAAAAGTTAATTCCTTCAGATATGTAGTAATTCTCTAAATTCAAGGTTAAAGCAATTTACAAGGCTAATTTCTGCCTGTTTTTTTAGATAAATTCATTTCTATCACTAGTGCTATCAATTGGTTTTCATATCAGGATCATTTTTAAACAGAAAAGATTTCTGTCAGTTTAGCCAAGTCTCCTCTTTCATAACAAAGCCAAGAATAGCCAAGCCATGTGAATCACAGTCATTAGCTAATTGACTTTTTCCTGTGGACATCAACCTTACAGCAAAGCCAAATTCAAATATGTTTCTCAATAGAATTGCAAATGATTATATTAACATGATCTTCATTCAGCATCTCATGAAGTCAAATATGCAAGTGTTATATCCATGAATACTAAGTGTGTACTGTAGTTCAGTAGATTAAATTTTGCTACTCAATACCAATTTCCTTTTGGAATCAGATTTTACCTACATTATTTTGTTTCATTATTTTTTTAGACTGTTTCCTTGTCCAGTGATTCTTATAAGATCTAGCTTTTACTCATTTTTTTTTCCTCTGAGCAAACTGGACTCTTTTTGAGAAAAGGGCCATAAGACAGGGAAGACAGTGTTGGTGTAAGACAGACTGGCTGAGGCCTATGGTCTCAGTGTGTCCTGTGAGAACACACAGAAGGGCGGGGGCCGAACAAGGCACTTTTCTTAGAGGTGGAGTTGGTCGGGTTTGGTTGGTCGCCTCTCGGCGGACCTACTTTCATCTTTTGTTTTATAAATAGGTAAACCGAATGAGATGATTTATCTCTCAAGGGCTACATCACAGCCCTTTAAATTGTTTTGTTTTTTTTTTTTAATTTTAAGACAGGTTCTTCCTAGGTGGCTAAATTCCCCCAGCTGGGCTGGAATTTGAGATCCTCCAGCCTCAGCCACCCAAAAATGCTGAGGTTACAAGCATGCACCATGAATTAGTTACCTTTCTTGAGTCAATGTTTTGCAAGAGAGTGGATTTAATACAGGACAAATACAAGTTACAACATTCACACACAAGCCAAATGCAGGAAGAGTGCCAAAAGCCTGTTTATGCACTAGAGACCTGAAAGATCCAATCAAGGGCTGGGAGCCCACGGCAATGTCCCATGTATATGGGTGTCTGTATGAAAAGCCTAAAGGAATCTATACTGGAACCAGGATGCAATTCTCAAAGCAGAGATGAAGACCAGAACTCCCCTGAAGCAACAGCAGCCATCCTCGAAGACAGCAAGGTCCCAAGCTCCTTCTGCAATGAGAACGGCTGAGTTCCCTTCGGGAGAACCAGATGCAACACGACTTCTCCTGGGAAACAGTGAGCACCATCTTCTGCTTTCATTCTCCTTTATGCTGTGTCTGCATAGTATATCCTCCTGAAGGATATTCTATGCCCAGAACCACACCAACTCAGTCCAGCTGGGCATTCCTGCTCTAGTTGACCGTATCGGTCCGCTACACACCACCATGCCTAACTAGAGCTCAGTTTTCTGACTACTGTATCTGTGTAATTATTATTGTACCACACTAACTTCAGAGATGTTGATTCTCCTTCAGAAAGCTTTGATCTGGAGTCATCTGGAACCAGAAAATGGAGAGCTAGAATGAATACTCTGGGTTCCACAACACTGCCCATTATGTGCCGGGAGTTCTTTATCCAAATAAGGTATTATGTAGCCTGTACTTAAGCACTGCTTCATGACATAGTCCACTCCATTTTCAAAGACTCGTTGAATGGTGATCCCAGATCTGCTACCCTGACTTCTGTCAAGTTGTCTCAGTTCTTTTCTTTAGGGCCTCTGAGCACCTATGTCAATCCCTGCGCTCTGTGCTAGAGATACACAGTCCAGTACAAAATAGTGTGGTTCCTCCCTTCCTGGAGTAACCTTAGGAGAGGAAACATCTATGTAAATCAGCAGTTATGGTCCAGTGGGATAAGTGCTGTGGGAGGAGTATGTGCTCTGTGACAGAAGACAAGGATCTACGTCAGACTAGAGATGGAGGAAAGGCTTCCTGACAGAGCTGACCCTTGAGCTGAATTCTGGATTATGAGCTGGGTAGACGAAGCAAGACACAAGGCATTTCACACAAAAGAGAGCTGGTGAGAAAGCACAGACTGTTCCATCACCAGGCACCTTGAGAATAGTGCATATGTTCTGTAGAGCTGGAAAAAGAGATTTATGGGATGTGCTGAGAGAAAGGGTGGGAAAAGCATGCAAGAGCCAGATTGTGATGGGCATTAGTGGCTAAGCAATCTGCATCATTTTGATTGTATTGTCAGAATATTAATTTATAGGCTTCAGCCCTCTTAAAACTTTATTTATACTGCTTCAAAACACAAGGATCAGAAAAGCCTTGATTCCCTTGCTGACACTGCTGTGAAGCTTCTCTGGGCCTATAAAATGAGGGTGAGAGTAACTCCTCCCAACTTTGTGGGGAGAAAAGAACATATATAAACACCTCATATAGTGCCTGGTTCAGGGTAGATACCAAAAAATACTTGTTACTCCCCCCAACACACACACACACACACACACACAAAAAAACTCTCTGTAATAGTTGCATCCAGAGTCCTTGCTTTGGCTACTGTGAACTCTAACGTGAGGTTGAGGTTTTCTTGCAAGGGGCTTGTTGTTTTTAATATGATGACACAGTTCTACATTTTGGAGTGAAATTATGTCCAAAGTAAAGGTTTCCCTCATTATTTCCTAAAGCTGAAAAAGAAAGTAATTAAGAAGATGAATTATGACTTTTCCAAATATCCTACTTCAGCAGGCAAACTAAGAGACCGAGATGATGTGAGGATCCATAGAAGAGAAAGAAAGTAGACAGAAAAGTCAGAGGAAAAAAAAAAGTCAGGGAAGCTGTTGGATTTGATTGACGTATATGGAGGAGACAGTGTTGATATGAAAGATAAATTTTGTTTGAAGAAGGATTTTGAGCCTGCTCAAGTATAGAAGCGATATATCTGCAGCACAGTCAAAACAGATAGATACAAGAAATATAGCAAGCACTAGGCAAGTTCTGGAGTGCAAAAGAGTCAAGTTATTGTCAGTGAAGCAGCAGCTCAAATTAGAAAGGAAAAAGCACGCCCAGAGAAATGTTGGAGAGTGCGGACTGGCCACTCTTTAATTCCTCCAAGGATCTTTTATCAAGACAGGGAAGAGAAATGTGGAAGAGGGGAGTGAGTTGAGTGGAGTGAATAGAAAGGGAAAGGGAGAAGTTGGATCATGGAAACATGAATGAAGGAAAGGGTAGCATCAATTGTGTCAGAGTAATGGCTTTTTTCTTGCCGTCCTCTTTTTTTTTTTTTTTTTTGGTGGTGGTGGGAGACTAAATAGGTCTAAATTGTTACCTTGGGAAAAATGGTGAAGTTAGAAAGAGAGGAACTTCTGTGAAAAATACTCAATTCCATAGAAAACTTGTCTGTAGTAGACAGTCTTCTGTTTACCTTTGGATTTAATTCCTTTTCATAAAGCTTTGTACCTGTTCATTTAGAAGTAATTGGCCGGTACTGCAGATAAACATGTAGTCATTCGGTGTAGTGTAATTTGTCTTCCCATGCATCTTCACCGGTGGTAAACTGAGAATTATTTTCTATTTTGGTAAAATGAGAAATAGACCAACGACATGCTGGGGTGCTGATTATTTTTCTAGGGGTTTGATTCTGCTGAAGAGTTAGTATGGAATATGCTAAAAAGACAAGCAGGACAGGTCAACTGGCTTAGAATGGGTATGCATTATTCAAATCAAGCAATGGCATAGTGAGAGGCAAGTCACCGCCCAGCAGAATGCAGTCATTGGATGAAGTGAGAGTTTAGGTGGGAAGGTGGGGACGGGAAATAAAGAAGATAACTCTTACCACCTTTCCAAAGTCCTTTCTAGAGTATCACAGCAGGTTTGTAGCCAGTAGAGGGAAATAGTAGAGGAGGAGAATAGAGACAGAGACAGAGAGACAGTGAGAGGAGTTAACGGGGTTGGAGAGACAGTCACAGGGAAGGAAAGTGATTTTGTTAACCTTAGTGGTTTATGGGGTTCAAGAGTAAACAGGCAAAACTAATAAACCTATAAAAAAATAGTGCGTTGGGCATGGTGGCATCTGCCTATAATTCTAGCTCTCAGGAAGGCTGAGACAGGAAGATTACAAGTTTGAGCCCAGCCTGGCAATTTAGCAACTTACCACCACCCTGTAGCTCAGTGTAAAGGTCCTGGGTTCCATACCCAGTACTGTGGTCAGTCAAGCAAGCAATCAGTAAAATAACACTCTTCCTGCCTAGATTGGGGTAGACACTCAACAAGTCAAAGTGCCTGTTTTGTTTCTTCATTTGTCTCAGCTCAAGTTATCTTGTGGTCTGTCCACTGCGAGGCTTGGGGCTTTCCTACTTATGTGGATCAATGTCTCTGATGTCTACTGAGCATCTGAGCTTGTGCTGGGCTCTAAGGAGGCAGTGGCTATTATATCTTTTTCCCTCAAATCCATTTATCATTTTAAAAAATATTTTTCAAGAGCATACTATGTGCCAGCAACTTTAGTAGGTGTTAGTATAGGTAATGATTTTTATATAATTCCCTGAAAATGAGTATTTGAGTTTTGGCAGGGGTTTTTGCCCCTGCATTTACAAATTGTGTTACTGTGAATGCTCTTTTTGTTAAGTGCCTCCCAGAACACATTTTCACATGCTTGTCTTAGCTAGCAAAAATGAATAAGCTACAGCTATGTGCATCAACATACAAAAATCTTAGGAACATAATGTTGAGCCAGAAAAACAAAAACAAATTATAAAATAATAGACACAGTAGGATTGCACTTATAAGAAACCAAAAGCATGCAAAGCTAAGCGTACAATATGTTGTTTAGGGATATGTGCATATGGGATAAAACTATTATAAACACAAGGGAATAAGAAACATGAATTGTGATTATTTCTGCAAGGCGGAAGGGAATGAACACAAGAAAAATGTGCTGTTGTGTCTATACTTGAGGGTAGCAGAAATTTGTCTTTATTCAGTGGGTGGTAGGCAAACAGAACCTTGACATATTATAAATATTATAACATACTATGTTTATATTAAACATGTTTTTGTATAAATATATATTTAATTTTTATTTAAATATTTATTAAAGAGAGATATGGATCATAACTTCAAGGACCTTGCACCTTATTGAAAAATAGAAGATGTATATAAGCAAGTAAATAGAGTGCTCAAGAGAGGTAAGTTTAAGTTCAGTTACTTACAGTTCAGTGGTAGAGATTGACTTTTTCATAATTAGCTTCAGTTCAAAGCAGAATATGATAAGTGCTGTAGTTAATGTTTGAATAAAATGTGATGAAGGTGTATAGAAATACATTTAATGGAATGTAGGAAAGTTTCTTGAAAGAGATGACATTTAAGCTTGATCTTGAAAGATGAGTAAAATTATGAGAGATAAATGGTGAGAGAGGCATTTTAATAAAAGGAAATACTGTGAACAAAGGTATCATACAGAATCTGGACAGGACATGGCTGAGGAATGAAAGAAGCCAGTGTAACTGCAATACCCAGCAAAGGTGGATACAGTGGAAGAATGGGACGGGAGTGGATGATGGTGAGACTTTAACATCATGCTAAAGCATTTTGTCTTTATTTTGAAACCACTGGGTAGAGCTCATATTTCTCTTTAGGGAAAATCAGATCTGTTCTTAAGAAAAATTTGTCTGATGGCAGTTGAATTGGGGGAAAATAGGCCCACTGAGACCATCTAGGAAATTTTCAAGCAAAAGATCATGACAAGTAATAGCAATGGAAGTGGAAAAAAGGAATAAATTTGAGAATGACCTAGAGATATGACTTGATTGGCTATTGAATTTGCAATTAACTACAACTTTCTTTATCTTGCCCTTCTCTGACCTTTTTGCCACTGCTTGTTCCTTACTGACTCTACTATCTGTCTCTTCTTGGCCTGCATCCTTGATTTGTAAAATTGCCATGTAAAGACTTAAAATAAATTACCTATTGCATTTTAGCTAACATCCTTAAAACACTTGTCTAGGAAGGATTTGAAATCTTTTTACCACTACACATGTTCATACCAGGGCAAATGGTATAAGGATTCAGGAAGAATATATATTTTCTAATTACAATGTTGATCCCTCAGGACATTGACCATCCATTTGTGATTTAATTAATCCATGTATTAACATGTAAAAGCTCCAGATACACTATGTGTTAGTTTCTTTTTGCTTAAAAGTATTACAGCCTGTTTTTAAAATTGTTCACAGTAAAGAGAATTACCAGATTTTGAAAGTTAAATAGATAATCTTTTTTTTGTTATTTCAGTAAGAGTTACGGTATTGTTGGAAATGTTTTGGAAGTGCTGTTATACCTCAGCAGGTACAATTGATTAAACAAATTTTTGTGTTGATCATTGTTGAACTTTAAGGCCTCATTTGCCAGATGTAATTGGAGAACAAGCAAAAGATTCATCATGGAACATAATTTCGAAAGTATATGTCGGGTTTTTGTTGTTGCTGCTATACATCTCTTAAAAACGAAATCCTACTTGTCAGCTGGTTTTCTTGAGATTTGTTTTTTGCCACCTCTTTCAAGCGTAAAATCATGAAAAAAATATTTTTTTGTCAATTTAAAGATTTGGTGCACTTGCAGTATATGCTATCAGTATGTAATCAAATTTCCCAGTGTGGTAGTTTAAACTATAGAAGAAAGGATACAACTAGATTATCTTGTCTTGCTTTGTTTCTTTTTCTTGTTAACACTGATAATAGTTTGTATTATGACCAAAGAGATTTAAAACTACTCTGAATTCCTCTTTGGGGAAAATAACAACACTTTACCAAATGGTGTTTATTTTTATCACTTTCTGGGATGTTTTGGGAGATTTCCTGATTATATGCCTACCTAGTTCCTTTGTTTTAGATTGTTACAGCCTCTTGCTTAATCTCTAATTGCTACCTTCTCTGTCTGATAATTACCTTTTGTCTTGTATTCTAGTCTTTCTTTTTCTTTTTTTTTCAATTTTATTTTAATGGTACATTTCGATGTACATATTGATTACATTCGTCATTGGGGATTTGTACCTGTACATGATATACCTTGTTGCTGCTTTTTTTCTCGTTCCCCTCCCCTCACCGCCTCCTCCCTCCCTATTTACAAAAGATTTGTTTCCATTTTTTCCTTCCATTTCTTATTTCTCTTGTCCCTCTGTTCCTTTCCCCCTCCCTTGTTCCCTTTCCCATTTGGACATTTTCTTCCCTTTCCCAATATAATACATTTTAGTCTTTATTTACACTTCAGTTTCTCACACCAGAGAAACTATCCGGTATTTAAACATGTGTGTCCGATTTATTTCACTTAGGAGTATGGTCTCAAGATGCATCCATTTACCTAGGAATATCTACCAACAAAGTGAAGAGACAACCCACAGAGTGGGAAAAAATTTTTGCCAGCTATTCCTCTGACAAAGGACTAACATCTCAAATATATAAAGAACTCAAAAAAATCAGACCCCCCAAATTTAAAGACCCAATCCAAAAGTGGGCAGCAGAAATGAATAGACACTTCTCAGCTGAAGAAGTAGAAACAGCAGATAGACATATGAAGAAATGTTCAACATCACTGGTCATTCGAGAGATGTAAATCAAAACAACCCTGAGATTCCACCTCATTCCACATAGAATGGCTATTATCAACAAATCAACCAGTAACAAATGCTGGAGGGGCTGTGGAGACAAAGGAACACTTCTCCACTGTTGGTGGGAATGTAGACTGGTACAACCACTGGAAATCAGTGTGGAGATTCCTCAGGGAACCTAGGACTAGAGATTCCATTTGACCCAGCTATTCCACTTCTTGGTATCTTCCCAAAAGAATTAAAATCATTATACCACAGGGATATATGCACACCCATGTTTATAGCAGCACAGTTTTTAATAGCTAAATCGTGGAAGCAGCCCAAATGCCCATCAATGGCAGAATGGATTAAGAAAATGTGGTATTTTTATACAATGGAGTACTACTCTGCCATAAAGAATGAGAAGCTTGTATTCTAGTCTTACTACAACTAAAGATATTTAGTCTTCACCTTGATACCATATTTAGAAATATGCCATCCTTGCCTAAGGAAAAGTGGCTGGATAGTTCAAAAGCTTTTGCTGTGACACCACACTTATTATGCATTGAGAGGGTATTTGGGAAATTCAAGCTCATCATTTGAGGGAGAGTTTTTACATCTCTGCAGCAGCATGTAGCCACTGCTGTATCTGCCTTCATGTTAGTAAAAACCTGATCTGTATATTATACTGTAAGACATTCTGAGTGCATCCTGACTTTCAGTGTTCCTCTTATACAGAATTCTAGCCTTATTGGGCACAGGAGCCATGCCTTTCATTGATCACTAACAGGAACATATGGGGGAGCTAGAATCACAGGTTTCTCAAGTTCGTTTAATTAGAACAATGGTGATAATGGCACTCATCAACCAGTTCTCTTAACATTTACCTATAGACAGCTTCTTTGTTTGTTTGCTTCTGAGGATCAGTTTTTTGATTTGTTCCAGTCAGATTGTCAGTGAACTGAACTACCACCCGGCAGCTGTGTAAAATCATTGCATATTTTCCCCCTATTGTTTTTTAAAATTTTTATTAGTACGTGTTTGCAGTACATAATGATTACATTCATTGCGGGGAGTTGGTACATGTACATTACATATCTTAGTGTCCCCTTTCCCTCCTCTTCTCCCCTTCCTTTCTTGGTCCCCTTCCCATTTGCAAAAGATCTATCCCCCTGTTTCCTATTATCTATCCTTTATTTTGCTTTTATTTATGCTTTGGGTTCCCTGTATAAGAGAAAGCATGTGATATTTAAACTTCTGTGTCTGATTTATTCCAATTAACATTATGGTCTCATCAATCTTTTCTTTTTCTTCATAACAACCCAAATATATGCTCTCAGTCAGTAATTTTCATTTCTTTTGGACTGCTGTAGAATTTTTGTTGTCAACTCATTTGTTTCCTTAATCTTCTTTTTTCATGCCTTATTCTTATTTTATTATTGCTCCATTTCCCAATGTTCCTTACATTTCAGGTTTTTTAACTTATCTATCATTGGTAGTTTTGGGTTGTTTTCCCCTTTAGACAGGCTTTCCGATATTTTTCCCCTCTACCTTTATTGAGGTAACATTGACATACAAAAATAATCTTTACTTAGGGGTATTTTAGTTTTATTTTCTTTTAAAGTAGTATTTCTTTTTCTGTCATTAATACCTTTTTTCCAGAAACAGAAGATCAGTTTCCATTTGGACTGCTATACTGTTCATTGTCTTTGAATTCAAGTTGGAAACTTCACATATGCAAATTCAGTTATGTTTGCTATAATTATCAAGCCCAGATTCTTTTTAGTGAATCTGTGTTTTTTTCTTTTGGCATTTAGATGTTGGGTGAAAATGTGGCAAGAGTATATGCAAAATAAAGCTGAAGGGAAAGAAAGAATCTTTTGGAACTTTATTTTTTATTAAAACTAGGGCTGGGGATTTAGCTCAATGGTTAGAGTGGTTGCCTTGCAAGCACAAGGTCCTGAGATCAATCCCCGGCACCAAAAAAAAAAAAAAAAAACTAATTAACTCTGTATATAGCTCAAGAAAAGGAGAACTTGACTCTTGCTTATGATAGTGGGGCACAATTCCTCACAAATTAAGACTTTCAGATATCTCTTCTTGGTGGAGGTGATACTGAGCAGTGATCATTAAAAGGGAATGTAGAGGGTAAGTGGGGAGTTTGGAGAATCACACCATAGGCAACACAATCAGAATCATGTACATTCGGACAAATATTTGTAAAAGGAGTCTGCAGAACATGTGTGTGTTGTGGGAAAGTGACTGCGGGGTGCTCGTGTCTTTGTATAACCAAGCAGTACAGTAGGCTCTTGCCCCAGGGCTCTTGTTGGTGTGTTACATTACCCATTCCCTAGCTTTACAGGGCAGTGATGTAGAAATAGTAGACCTTCCTGTTTTTCTTCAGTTCTATGAATGTCTTTATTTTTTCTTTCTTTCTTTTTTTTTTTTTTTTTTTGTGATTCTGGGGATTGAACCCAGGGCTTCATGTATGCATGCTAAGTGCTCAACCACTGAGCTACACCCAATTTATTATAAATATCTTTATATATCTTTCTTCACTTTCATGTGCAGTGATCTTGACAACCAGCACCACACTCCATAATGAATAACCATCTAAACTTCCAGTGCTCAATACCCAGCTCTTTGATTTGTCAGGCTAATGATGAATGACTGTGAAATCCAATCCCAACTTCTCTACCCGAACTGGCCACAAAAATGCCTTCACTTTGGTTAGTTAGAGCTACGTAATAGGTGAAAAAGAAACATGAACTTGGATTTTAGAATAACTAATTTAAATTCCATTCCAAGGGAAATTGTGTTGCTTAACTCAATATGGAAAGAAGATGCTGGGAACACATGTGTATTAAGTCTTCTCCAGAGTATAGCCACATTTGGCAAGCCCAATGACTTGGCACCAGCAATGTAACTTTATACCAGGGTTATATTTTAGGTTTTGAGTAACTTATGATAGTCTATTCCATGATGACTGGCTTAGAAGATGGTGATAACAAAGAACTATGGAGCTGAAAGTGAAGGCAAATGCATTTGGGTGCTGCTAGGAGTCAGAGGGAGGGCCAGCGCAACCCAATCTGTTCAGTGCGAGAGGCGCCAAAAGACAGAGGGTTGGTTAGGAACTCTGGGCCTAACGTGGCCTCTAGTGACAGAAATACTTTGTTCTCTGATACAACTTGAATAGAGTATGACTCACATTTTTCCAGGATCTAGAGTTATGTATGATAAGACTGTATTTCGTTCATTCTAGGATCTCTAAAACTGGAATCTGTTTTACAACTGATAACCTGATGGAGTCCACGTGTTAATGGTCTTTTTCAGCATACTTAACATAATGGTGCACCTTACAATTTGTGTCTTATAATTAATGACATACTATAATAATTATGATCTTGCCACCATTTACTATGTTTCCTGTGTGCCAGGAGTCATTCCAATGTTCATGTATTTTTTTCAGTTAATCCTTACAGTACCTCTGGCTTATAGCTTTCTGGTTGATTCTGGTACTTTATTTCTGGGCTCTTCCTAATAAAAAATAATTGGTCAGTGGTTTAAAAATACAGGGCCGTATACAGTTGAGCCCATTTCACCCTATATAAAACAACTAACTCAGGATGATTTTAAATGTGATGAAGTGAGAAGGCAGAAGGCATTCATGAAATGAGAGGAAGCAATTGCGTTTATTTTGGCAACAGTGGGAAGAAGGCCTGGCTGGGATGGAAGAGTTCTTTTCTGTTCTGTCTCTGATGTTCTGTGTATGAGGGACTACAAATACTGTGACATTCACAAGAGAAAGTGTCAAGCCTTCATTTTCTCTTTTTTCTTTTTGCCACTTGCTCTTCTGTAGCTGATTTATCTTTCCTGCCTGTTCTGGGAGAGAATATTCCTCTCTTTGTGGCTCTAATTTGGGGATGGTGGCTGGCTGCAGTGAGACAGTGGGAGAGTGGAAAATTCAAAAGCCATCCATTTTACTTTACACCGCCCAGCTGGTCTTCAGTAATCCCCAGCAATCCTTCTTGTGGGTGATCAGACCATGTGTGGAAGCAATGTGTCTACCAGGCCGTGGAAGAACACTGGACTCGTATGTTTTTAAATTGATGTGACAGATTAGAATGCTGCCCTGCATTATTGCAACTTGTCTTCTGACAGAGTGGCTTACAAAGACATATGGCCAATAGTCAGGAAAATCATCTTTGGCTGAGGAAGGCTAAAATTTGTCAAAATGAGAAAGAAGCATGTCATTTTTACATTCTTCTTGGACTTTCTTGAAGAGTGAAATAAAGCAACACGGTGTAACTGGCAGGTTTTCCTCCTTTTTCCTTCCTAGTACCGAGTCATGTTCCAGGTACACCGGTATGTGATAGCCTCATAATAACTGCGCAAGTAAGTTCTCTATTTCTGATGGCCCAGGGTTACAACTTTGTTTCAGACAGTGCCTTTTCTTTTTCGTCTCCCCCAGTCTGTCCTATATAATTCCTTCAGAGCCGAGTTTTCTGCTGAGGGGTTGTTTTGACAAACTAAACTTTGCTGGTGTGTAAGACTGTGAATATTTAGCCTTAGAAAGGATTGTGGAGTTCTTGGTCTTCCTTTCATGAAAATACTGTGCTAATCGCTCACCTGTGTGTGCCTGCATGTGTGTATGTGTTAACAAATGTGAAGTGCTTCAAAGTGTGGTGGCTTTGAAACCTTGGGTGTTCCTCTCTCTGGCAATGCATTTCAATTTTAATGAGGACTTTTGCTTTGATAAGAACGGGTATGTTGAATGGTGTGATTTTCAGGAGGAGGAGCTCTTGGAGGACGGTAGGTGCACACCATCCTTTAAACCTTCTCTCTTTCCTCCTCAGATTTGCTGCCACTTGTGTCATCCTTCTCTGTGTCTCCTTTATGGTTCTTAAATAAATGAACTGTGATGTTTAAGTAGTACTATCTTTATTTTTGTTTTTCTTTCTCTTCACTTTCGATGACATGTAGTGAGCACAAGACATATTTTAGAGATTTGTAAGTCTTTTGTAAGCCAAGGAGTAAGCATGGTGAGTGGTTTGTTGTACTTGCTATGACAAAACTGTATGTTTCTATTCCTCTTTATTTCATGGCAGACTGTCTAGTATTATCAGATGTCACCAACTTCAACTCCTAAAAGTTAAAGTGGCCTATCTAGGTATTAAGTCTCTGACAGATTTCTTTGATCAAAGGGGAAAAAGGAAGTTTTCACAATGCATGATTAAGTTGATGTTTTCTCAGTGTGTCACATAACAAATAAGAAGTTTGAGTTACATTTGTGGTTCCAGGTACTTCCTTTGGCATCCTTTCCTTGAGGAGCTTTCTCTGACCAGCTCCAGCCAAGTTAATGACCAGTTGTCTGGGTACTAGTGCAGTTTGTATGTAATTTTTTGACTGATGTATCTGTCTCTCCTGCTAGTTTCAGAGGTGTTGAATGTAGGGTTCTTATTGCACAGGTTCAGAGCTTGACCTGTGTCACTGAATGAGTGTTTGCCATAGGAAGGAATAGAGAGGGAGAGAGAATCCTTTTTTCCCCTTGCATAACGGTCATTGTCTTGACTTTTGTATATAAAAGTCACAAAAGCTAAAAAAAAGTCACTGAGAATAAATGTGCTCAGTACATATTTATTCATCCAGCAAGCCTCTTTGAGCATAGTTTCTCAGACTAGTCTAACATTCCTCGATCCCCCAATAAAAATAAAATAAATTCTAGCCTCTTACTTCTCCAGTGTGAAGAGATATCTGTACCATATTGTATGTGTGAGCAAGTACTGGTATGTACAAGAGGGGAAGTCTGCCTCTTCGACTGGGTGGATCTGAAGGCCTCCTCCAAGCGGGGACTGCAAGGGTGGGCCTCTGAGGATCTTGGTCGTTCAGTGGAGGGAGAAAGGAGGGGACTATTCTAGGTCAGAGACCTGCTAGCTCTGCTGTGATATGAAGGTCTGACGAGTAGAACATTCAGAGGCCCACAGGAAGGGGGCAACTCCAGAGATGAGACTGAAAGAGGTGGTGGAGAGTAGATCCATGGTCCTCTGTCAGCCTCTCTCCTGTAAGCCAGAGTTTGTGTGTCCTTTAAACCCATGCCTCTGGGGCATGTGTTCCTACTCAAGAGGATCCCACCACCTAGCTGAGAATCAAACTTTACTTTCAGCAGTATCCATTAGAAAAGAAAAGATGACATTTAATCTACTTTTACAAATTATCTCCTCTTCACAATCTGCTAAACTCGGTGGAGGAAGAGGATCTCCCTTGGGAACCTCTGTAAGGAACCACTGAAGAGGTGCAGGGGCAGTGTGCATTGCTAACTCAGAAATCATTCAGGAGAAAAGCTAGGGACAGTCCCATGTGTGCATTCATTATGGTGGCTACTTTAAAATGGTGGCAAAGAAAAGACAAGTGCTCAAATTGCATCCTCTCATTGGAAACTCATCTCCCCCTCAAGTCTGTTTTGTGTACTTGGCCTTCTGTAAAAGAAGGAATGAGCCATGATTTATTTTCTGTTTTCTTTTCTTCTATATTCTTGAAAACAGCGAGGCGTATCTTGAGAAATCACAGAAGGACTGGCTGACCTTGGTCTAATATCTTGCGGCCTTTGCACCGTATAATTAAAAGAGTGACTCTGTCTAGTCTGACCCATGTCCTTTATTCCCTGGCTCTTGCCCTCTGGGTTACTGTGCAGGATCCAGGTGCTAAGTGTGCATGGGCAGCCGCAGCAGGACTGACCCACTGCCTGCTGAAACAGACTTGGGTGCTGGTGCCCAAAACACTTTCCTGTGGATCTGTGCAGCTCGTACCTGAGTCAGGCCCACTTCACACACTGTCATGTGAGATGTATGCTTCTGGGTTTCTCTCCTTGAGGTGTCAAACATGATCAGTATGAAAAACCTTTGCCTGCCAAAATTTTCCTAGGGAGAATATTCACCTTAATTTCTACAGTGAGAGTAACCTCAGCACACACTAGAATTTATCTTTCATTTGGGAATTACACTAAACGGTTGGTTAGTATTCAGACTTAACTTTCACATGGAACATTTTTTCTGTAGTTTTCTTTTCTCCATTAGTTTGATGGAAAAACATGGATGATTTGCGCCATACTCTGCTACATTCAATTCACCCCCCTTCAGGTGATATACACCACCCAGCATACTTCATTTAGGAACTTCGTACTAGAACTAAGACAGATTACAGTGAAGAATACTGGGGCTGCCTGGGGGTGGATTTCTATGCCAATTACGTGGAAAGAGAATAATGAAACTGGATTATCATGTAAAGAAACATATTTTGGAGATTGAAGCAGCAGAAGAGAATTTTAAAGCAGAATCTATGGGAAAAGGTTGAACTCATTGCGATAAACTTTTTGAACAGGAACACATCTAAATGAAATTTATGACAGAAAAGCCTCATGGCAGAGCTATAGAAACCTGCAATAATATCATATAATAAATTATTTAAGAATATCATAGTAGTTCTGAGCCTGAGGATGTGAGAGGAAGATTAAACAATGGAAATAGTATTGTAGAGCTTTCTATTTTTATACATATTTGATAGACATCTACAGTAAGTGCTTTTTCCATCTGATGACTTTAAGGAGGTGAAATGCCAGGTAACAGCCTCGGGGGAGGAACAGTGAACAAATTTGTGAATAGTATTCCTGTTTTGCTTTCTATTATCAAGGACAGTTCTTTAAAGTATAAGTTCTATGGTGAGTTACACTGTCAGAAAATGGAAATGTGGGTGGGTTTCAGAAAGCAACCGTG
This sequence comes from Hystrix cristata, assembly GCA_004026905.1. Lineage (NCBI taxonomy): Eukaryota > Metazoa > Chordata > Mammalia > Rodentia > Hystricidae > Hystrix > Hystrix cristata. The sequence continues at coordinate 24,878 of PVJO010012082.1, read as the reverse complement.
TTATCTGAAGGGGATTCATGTGCTAACATTTGTCATTTTAACCTTAGGAGACACGTGAAATAGCCGATTTTACGATTGCTGTTTCTCCACTTACAAAACTGGTCTTGATAATTGATTTGGCCTTGGCAAATCATTGTTGATCACTTTTTATGTCTAATGTGCATTGCGTAGTTATTCGTGATCAGAGCTTGAAGTATGACAGGCACCATTGCAGTTGTAGAAACAGTGACCTGTACCAGGGTCAGGACACATATCCAAAGTATATTGTGTTATGGGATGGGATACAGACTTTTTCTTAATATTATTTTGTATACTACTTGGCCTTATGATAAAGGAAATTTGTAAAATATTTCATAATATTTATAATACATAAAAAATACAATTTTCCCATTTAATAAGTGATGTACATGGTTTGACTTTATTTTTATACAAGAGACATTTATCAACACAAATTTTTAAATCAACTATTTTTACTTTGGGCTTTAGGTAGCATCTTATACTCATGATCTGAAGTTCAACAACCTTATAATTTTCTCTAAGAAACTAACTAGATTGTGTTTCTTAATTTTCATGTCATTTTTCTAAATCATAATGTAAGAGAGAGACTTTAGATGGCTAGGTGCAAGCACATTTCAAATAACACACTGGAGCCTTTAATAATCTTTATTCCTTCTGCTAAAAAATAAAATTATACATTTATTATATGTTCTAATATTTTTTAAATATTAGAGATATCTTCAGATGCTTTGTAAGAATTTCAGCCAGGGAAAAGTCATTGTATGAGGCATTTTGAGACAAATTTATAGAACTACCTTTTTTGTTTGTTTTGTGGTGGAGTCTCGCTGTGTAGTTCGCCTTAGTGTTGAACTCGCTTTGTAGACCAGTCTTGCCTCAAACTCACAGCGATCCTCCTGCCTCAGTGATGGAATCTTTTAATTGACAAATAATAATTGTATATATTTCTTAGGTACGATGTATTTTGCTAAATGTACACAATGTGGAATGAGTAAATCAAGCTGTTCACATATCTGTCGCCTCACATCAGTTTGGTGTGAGACTTTTAAAATGCATTCTTAGAAACTTAGAAATATAAAATACTTTATTACTGATAATAGTCACCATACTGTGCAGTAGCTTTCAGGAACTTCCTCTATTTGTGTGAAACTCTGTACCCTGTGACTACTACCACTTTCCCTTCCACTTCTGATCACTATCATTGTAATCTGTTTCTATGAGTTCAGCATTTTTTGGGTACACATGTAAGTGAGATTGTGATCGTGCAGTATTTTTTGCATGTGGGTGCTTGACTTTTTTCACTTAAGAGTCTTCCAGGTTCATCCATGTTTTCACAAATAACAGAATTTCTTTTTGTTTTTAAGAGGCTGAGTAGTATTTGTGTCTATATAGACACCACATTTTTCTTATCCATTTATTCATTGGTGAACACTAGGTTGATTCCATTATCTTGGCTACTATGAATAATGTTCCAGTGAATACGGGAGTGCAGATATCCCTTATTTTAATTTCTTTGCATGTATACCCAGAATTGGGATTGCTGGATAATAGGGTAGTTCTGTTTTTAGTTTTTTTGAAGAGCCCCTTCATACCATTTTCATGATAGTTATGCTAATTTACATTTCCACCACACCGTGCAAAGGTTCCCTTTTATTCATACCTTCACCAATATTTATCTTTCATCTTTTTAATAAGCTGTTCTAATAGCTTTGAAGTAATAGCTCATAATAATTTAAATTTTATCCCCCCCAATATTTTATTTCCCTAACAATTTGAGATATTAAACATTTTTTTCATGAACATTTTGGTCATTTTTATATCTTCTTTTGAGAAGTGTTTATTCAAGTCCTTTGCCCATTTTAAAAAATTGTTCTTTGTTTTCTTGCTATTGAGTTGATTTCCTTATATATTTTAGATATACAAACCTTGTCAGATATATGACTTGGAAATATTTTCTCCAACTTTATGAGTTATTGCTTCACTCTGTTGTTTTTTTTGTGCTGTGCAGAAGTTTAATTTGATGCAATCTCATTTTTCTGCTTTTGCTCTTGTTTCCTATGCTTTCAGGGTCATATCTATTTGTTTTTTGTCTTTTACCTGTGGTCCATTTGCAAATGAAATAACATATGATTAGTCATTCGTATATAAATGGATGTTCCTTGAGAACATACTTTTAAGTGAAATAAATCAGACACTCATGAGTACACATCGAATTGTCTCTCTGATATGAGAAACCATAACTGTAAATAAGGCCAAAGAGGTGTAATAGATATTATATAAAAGGAAGATAATATACAAAGGAGAGGAGTACTAGAAAGAAAGACAAGGAAAAGCAGAAAGGCAACAAAGGAAAGAAAGGGAAAGGGAAAATAAGGAAAATTATGAATAAACCTGCTGTAAATAGGGAGGAAGGGAAGAGAGGGGAGGAGTGGGGAAAAGGGGGGAGAACCAAGATGCATCATGTGTAGGTACAAAATAAATGTGATGAATGTGACCATTGTATGTAAAAATGTACCAATACATGTTCTTGGTTTAAAATAAAAATTAAAAAAAAGAAAGAAAGAAAAGCCAAAAAAAAAAAAAAAGGACAACTCTGTAATGTCAAACCACCACATAGGCAGTTCAGTGTCTAAATCATAAGCATAGTCCTCTACATCCTCAATGAAACATACTCTTTGATAAAACATGCAAGCTCTTCAGCAACTTCCTGATAAATGGACAACATAATTGTTTTAGTTATTGATTTTTAAATATGTGAAATCCAAAGATGCTGTAATAACCCTTACCATTATAAACCTTCTGGAAACACTTGTGTTCTTCATGGGATTTGTGAACCTTTATTTGAAAATTGTTACCTCTTCTCCCTTAAGGTGACCTTTGTCCCCAACCTGGTTCTCTGCCATTGTTATACTTGTTAGGAGTTTGCAAATCGCTCATCCTCAGGGCTAGCAGAAGATTAGAAATAGGTAACCAAATGAGGGAGAGGGACATAAGAGAGGACTGAATTAAGTCCTGGAAGATGGATAGTGCTTGCCACATAGATAGGAAGGATCTGAGATTTTTCAATCTTAGTCATTTTCTAATTGCCAAGATGCAATAACCAGTGCCAACAATTTAAAGGAAGAAGAATTATCTTGGGTCATATTACAGTCCATAGTTGGCTGACTCTAAGGCAGGCTGGCATGGCAGAGGGACACAAGAGAAGAGAGTTGCTCATAGCAGGACAGACAGAAAGCAAGAGTGTCAAGGGAGGTGCCAGGAAGGGAAATAGAACATTCTGCATCGTGTCCACAGTGACCCTCCTCTTCCTTCCTAACAAGAAGCCAGCTCTACTGCCCCCATGATCCAATCTCCTTCCAGAGGTGGTGCCTATGATCACATGAGGCTTCAGGAGGACATCTAGATATAGAACATAACACACTCTCTTAAGGTTTAAGAGAAGATTCTGAAAACAATCTGTATTTAGTAAAATGTCATATTTCATGGGAGGAGAAAAATATACCCTAACTAAAATACTTACTATGCTTTTAACATTAGAGAATTATTAGTTCTAGAAGTAGGAGCAAGGGGCAATTACTTTGAATGAAAAATTCTGCTCTTGGTTTTTGTTACCTGCCAATTCCTCCTACTTCCATTCCTTTAATCCACAAAGCTTAATAAAACTAAGTGCTGTAAGCTCTTTTGAAAATTTACTTTGAGTCCCATTAATTAGTAACCTCTATGTGTGTCAAATCCTGTATGCCAAATGTTCTGCTTATAGTAGAGAAATTATTAAAGGCGATACAGATGGTCTTTAAGGAAAACACTTCGTATTTGTGATCAGAAACTGAGGTTCTGTTTAAGTGTTTGAAATTTTATTTATTTGCTTATTTATTTATTTATTTTGAAATCCAGACTATTCTTTGAAGTAGACTGTATAGAAGTCAGTAATTAGGGGGAAAGTGACTGAGAAGTGGGTGGTTGTTCTGTTACCATGTAGAATTACTCTCCTCTTCTTGGGTTAAGAGTTTTCCTACGCTGTTCAGCTTAACTATTGCAGAGTGACAGCAACAGCATGATTTTTCCTTGTGTCTCAGATACCTCAATTTATGAGCTGCCAGAATAAAAAGCTCGTATTTCTAAAAATTTGAAGAACAATGTGAAATTTGAACACACAGCATGTAAATGAGTATATATTTCTCTCAGGTATTCGCTTTGTGTTTTAAATTGATTGCTATTTGTTTATTCTTCAGGGGAATTTTTTTCTAAACCTCAAAAGATACATGTCAGATTCTGATCCTAGAATCTATATCAAGTGCCATAATAGTTTGGTTCATAGACTATTTTATATTTCACATGGCTGTTTTTAGGAAATACAGGCCTCCAATGGCCACTTGTACTAGTTCCCTAGACTTTTGTCATCTAGCAAGGCTGTAATGTTTATCACATTAGTTTAAATCACTTTAAAGGAGAAGTTATAAAATGTAGCATTGTATTCAATAATAATAATTTGTATGTCATAGTTTCATGTCATGAGAAATATTTTTAAAGAATAGTCATGTTTGATTTTGCAGAATAAATTCTTTACCCTAATCATTTTTCTTTATCAAAATAATCCCATTGGTATGCTTTTCTAGATGTGTCTTTGTGTGAAGTATTCATTAGTTGTTTACTATGTGCAATTCCTAAGATATCTGTTTATGCAAAGTTAATACTTTAAAATATTTAAAATTTATTTTGTGACTTTTTCCATTGTTTTACTTTTTGATATGAAGAACAGTTCCTTTTAAATTATTGTCTGAGTGCACCTGGATATTTCATCTACCTTTTCTTTCATTTAAAAAAGAAAAATCCCACGAGTGATCTTATATCCATCATGGCTCTCAGTGGTACATCTCAAGATTATTTCCTGTAAAGTTCTTTTTAGTTGAGGTAGTGCTGAAAAATCTACACTTTTATTTATTGGCTCAAGAATACTGTAACACACTCACATAACTCTCAGAATAGTACAGATGAGGAGCTTGTTTGAAACTTGTTAAATTTAAGAACACTCTACTTTTATTGTAGAATTGAATAAAATCTATAGATGAGAGTGACAGGTTGATAATAGTGAAAACACGAAAAGGAAAAGAGCAGAAAGTACAGAATAAAAAAAAAAAAGGAGAAGACACAAGAGAATCTAAAGGGAAAGAGAGAAATGTGAGGACTGTCATTCGTTGCTTTGTTCATCCAGCAAATATTTTATGCCAGTACACCAAGTCCTTGGTATAAGCAGAATCAGACAGGTCCTTGTGCTCTCCTGATGAATAAGACTGTCATCCCATCCTTTGGACTTGTGGAAAAGAGGATAAAACAAAAAATGAGTTAGACTGGTGAGAAAAACCAGGCAAAGCTATGTAAGCGGTGACCTACAAAGGTTGGATTCTTAAGGACAGGCAAGATGGAAAATGAACTTTTACCTATTGCATTTTGTGGCCCAGAACTCCATTCATTTCTCCTCCTCCACATCCACATCCAGATTAGTTTCTGGCATCTTCCCTCACCCTGTTCTGGATAATGACTATCTGGGCACACTGAGGACCATATCCAAGCAGTCATCCATCCATTTGAAAAACCATTTATTAGAGTTTTCGATGTACCAGGCATTGTGCTATATCTCAGAATACAATAATAAGTGAAATACTATCCCTACTTTTTGAATATCTTATAATCTATTTGTGTATTGTGGCAAGTAAAGAGTAAATAATGATCGGGTTTGAGAAACATGGCTAAAAGCATAAGTAAAAGTCATCTAAGTCCAGGGATGAGAAAAAGTTTCCCAGAGGAAGAGACCACCAAGTTGACATGTCCTCTTGTAGTTCTTCCTCTTTTAAAAATTTCATCTCAATCAATCAATTTCAGAAAAACCTTCAATTTGCTTCATAGTTCAGAAAAAAATCAAATTTGGTTTGATTCAAAATTAGCAAATTAAATATTCGATGTGGTTTTTCATTGGTGGATAACATCAACTGAAATTCTGATTGTGTTTTAAAATACATGTTAAAATCTATATCCCCCACCCATATTCATCCCCATTTAAAAATACAATTTAAGAAAACCCACAGAATCTTTTGTCCTGTATTTTTATCAGCCATTATATACCTAAGTCTATATAGGCAGTGCACTGTTACAGCTTAATGCAAAGCAGATGCCCATAAAGCAATTTAACTGGTATTTGTTTAAAATATGTGTATGCACACCAACTTATTTCCTCATTTGAAACTCCACTTTTATCAGACTTTTAGAGGAAAAATGCCAAATCATGATAAGTTGCACTGGATTTCATACAAGAGCTGCTTGGAGCAGTGAAAGACTCTCAAAGGACTGAACACTTTTCACACTTTGTGTTCTTTCATATAACCTGATTTAGAGAAATCTCTTGTCACAGCTTTTTCCTGTACAGACACTTTCTAACAAGTCAGCGTCCATTTGTAGTCACTGGTTTATCTCAAGTCTATAGTGGCCCCTTCTACTTTCTTTTGATGGGCTGTGTTATTTTTCATCCTAAATTTATATCTCCACCCCTAACTACTCCCCTGAACTCCATTTGCTCATTCTTAGTCTTGGCTTGGATGTCAGATAATCTATTTCAAATTTAACACAACTGAAACAGAATCACTGGACTTGCCAGTTCTCATCAGCCAAACCTGTTCCTTTACATTCCTCCTCATCTTAATAAATGGCAACTATAATCTTCTGCTTGTTCAAGCCAAAAAGCTCAAACGTTATCTTGACTTGTATTATTCTCTACAGAGTCCTCCAGTAAGTCCTGTTGGCAGCACTACCAACTTCTTCCCGCTTCCCAAGGTCATCTGGCCACCATCATCTTTCACCTGGGTGATTGCAGTGACCCTCTATGTCGTCTACTTCCATCTTCACCTTTTAATGGTCCATTCCTTGTGCAACAGTCAGAATGATCTTTTCAAAACAGATTAAATCTATTCACTCTGTAGCTCAGAATAATCCAGTGACTTTCTGTGTCATTCAGTGTAAAATCCAAACTGGTGTAAGGCCTTGTGTGATCTAGCTACCTCTCATCTCATATCTGACCTCGCTTCCTATCTGCTCTGCTTTAGCCACACCATCCTTCTTGCTATTACTGTGTGTACCCAAGAACACTTTTACCTCAGGGCTTTAGCACTTGCTCTTTCTCCTGCTGTGAACTTTCAGTACCTGTGTACGCACATGATCATTTCCACAGTCCCAGAAGGTCACCACTTAAATGTCACCTTATCCTAAAGAGCTTACCTGTAATTCTTTTCCTCTGTTTCTTTACTATATTTATGTCTTTAGCATTTATACATGTGATATTTTCTATCATTGGATTTAAAAAATAATTTGTCATCCTGTAGACTTAAATTCTATTAAGCCAGGTATCTTCAGTTTTGTATTGTTTTATTTTCTTCACTGCTTTTCCTCCAACACCTGTCTGAGGCAATGTTGTGTGACCAGGACCTAGATTTTCTCATTCCGAGTCCAGTGCTTTTTCCATAATGGTGTATGAACTCTCATATATTTACTGTACTGCAGAAAGGTTTTTGAAGTTCTTGAGTGCAGTGATTATCTTTTTCATTTCTTTACTGTATACCCCAAAGGGTACAGGACTGTGCCACATACCCAGTGAGGGGCTCTGTGTGTCTAATAAATGCCACAGCTTGACCAAATGACTGCCTGTGCTTACTGTGGTCTGTGATCATCTTGGGTCATGAACTCACCCAGGTACCCATCAGATACAACGGTGTTTGGAAACTGCAGGTTATTTGAGTGAAAACATTGATAGATAGGAGTCAAGTTTTCAACAGGTAGCTTATTTGTATTCTGAATGTGAACATTTCCTGTAACTATAACTTTGAGTATGAGAGTGATTAGACTGCGGCTAATAGTTGCTGTGCTAGTTAAACCTCAGAATGTCGATATTTCTACACTGAAACACCTGGTGTCCCAGAGGAGAGTGTGCCCCAGAGAATGTCTTTTGCAAATCACAGAGCATCCATATTTGGCTTGGATCTTGCCATACAAGTACCAAAAGAGCATTCACTTATTTTCAGTTTTTATTCTCTTGCCTATGAAATTTCTAAAGTAGCTCCAGTAACACTGGTTGTCTCCCCCTTGTTTTCACAGGTGATCTGCAACTCTTTCACCATTTGTAATGCAGAGATGCAGGAGGTTGGTGTTGGCCTGTACCCCAGGTATGGCAAACACTATTTCATTAACTGGAAGAAATGACCCTAGTTCCCACCCAGCTCCCCAGCCTTTTGGAGGTAGTTAGGATGACTGTTGCAGCAGCTGGCTCCAGAGCCAGGCTGGAAACTTAATGATGAATTACAAGAAGATGTAACAATGTTAAGTTTTACAACTGCACATTATATGCTATGCTATTAATGAAGAGACAGGCCTCAAAGGTAAATTTTTGTTCTTACGGGCTTTAGGGTAGGAAGCTGAGGATTATGGGTGCCAGTTAACTGTCAGGCTGAAGTTTGGTTATCCCCCACACCTTCTCTGATCTTCTAGCCCTGTCTCCTGTGCTGAAACACATGAGAATTTCATCAGACTTGCTGTCCTGTAGCAGTGGGTCGATTTTGTCATTTGCATTAGCATACTGTGAGCCACATCACTCCAGGAGGCAAGAAAACTTTCAAGATTGACTGTCTGCACTGTTCCTGCAACTGTCACTGTGATGACCTTTGTCCCTGAGCTACTAGACTGCCCCTCCACAAGCACAAGAGTGATTTCTACGTTTGTTTCGTTTTTGTGTTTTTTGGGTCCAAATATAAATATATTCTTTTTATATTTAACCTTTATTATCAGTCTCTTCATCTGCAAATGATTTTGTAAAGTCATTTTGATGACTGTGTTTGATAAACTTGTTGAAGTACTAAGAAAGTGCCTTCTACATAGTAAGTGCTCATTCTGTTAGCAATTCATGATGACAGCTTAAATATATTCCATTTCCCAGATGGTAAAGATTATACTTCCAAGGAAATAAAATGATGAGGCTATGTCCCAGAGTGCATCAGGATCTAGTTAGGAAGACTACCTCAGCTTTCCATGTAAAAGGAAGACCTCCTCATTATTCTTCCATGCAGTACTGTAGCAGAGGCCCCAAATGAGAGCCTTTGTGGGAAAGGTCAGTGGGATCTTGGCTGTAGTGATTGCTGCTGCAGCCCATTATCTCAGAGATGATTTCTTTGCAGCTCACTTTTTGTCTCCATCTTCATGTTGGATTACCTCCCTGGCTGGTATCTGAGATACCTGCCGCCCCCTCAAAAAAAAAAAAAGACTCAAAAAATATTTCTGTGAGCAAACTTCTCTAATTAGCCTCCATTTTAAGGAGCGTTTTATTTCATATGAAGTAAGCTAATGACATTTCTGCGAATACACTGAAAGTACTCAGGCTGTGGGACCCTTTCAACCTCGCCTATTTCTTCCCACTCCACATCCCCCAACCCAGTGTCTTTTCTAGTGCCTTCACCAAATGTAGCTGTTTGATTCCATCTGCTGAGCCATGATGGTCTTCCTTTCTTTTTTTCAGTATGTCCTTGCTTAATCACAGTTGTGACCCCAACTGCTCCATCGTGTTCAATGGGCCCCATCTCCTACTGCGTGCCGTCCGAGACATCGAAGTGGGAGAGGAGGTAAGGAAATTTATGCTTCTCCTGCCTGGCTACCTTCCCCACCAGAGACTCAGTGTGGTCATTCCTACAACCACTTGTGCTTAAGGGACAGCTTTTCATTATCTTTCTTCCTGCCAGTGAGAAGATACATGATATAGTCCCCTCTGTTCAGCAACCAGTCACATCCAAATCTGTGTATATGTGTCTTAGTAACTTTTCTCGTTTCTGAGACAAAATACCCAACACCCAAGGTTAAGGGAGGAAAGGTTTATTTAGCCCACAGTTCACAGAGGTTTCAGTCCACAATCAGCTGGATCCAAGGCAGGGTGGTGTGACAGGCAGGCAGAAGGCAACAAGGCAAGCAAGAGACCTAAGCAGCTTCTTTCTGTGCCTTATATCTTATCCAGGCTGCCAGGATTAGAGTGGTGCCAAATCAATCATTAGTAATCACATACCCTTAATCCCAGCATCACACACTCTAGATTCAGCCACCTCTGAAAAAGCCCCATCTATGATCGCATGAGGCTTTGGGGGACATCTAGGCACAAACCATAACAATATGCTAACTTTTTATTTTGTCACCATATTTCTGGATGGTGATAATTCTAGTGCATGGTTACCATTTATGTGTGTGACAGAGGGTTGTGTATTTTATATATATACATGGCAATTGTTAAATTTCAATAGCAACAGCTCAGTGGATCTCATCTTGGAAATGGTCATTCTTCCATGACAGGGAGGGCAGCCCACTTGTGAATAGATTCCTAAAGGCTTACTCACTCCAAAGGCCACCAATTGGATTTTGAAGGTGATTGCAGATTTTTTAGATCTGTATTTAAAAAGCAAACAGGTTTTATTCTTTTGGGCTGCCTCTGGACCTTTACAAATCCATCCGCATCTCTGGGTGATCATTTAAGCAAATGTACAGAAAACGGAATAGAAGCCTCCGAGCATGACCTGCAGCAGTGAATTGGCCTTGACCCTTCAGGCTGGTGGACAGCCAAGCCTGCCTGTTTGGGTAAGGAATCTTTAGAGCAGCTTGAGGTCTCACAAGGCAGCCTCATCCACACCACTTGAGTACTGTTGAACTCAAGTCTGCTTGGAGCTTGCTCAGTTACCATCTGTGCCGAGTTCTGGTTTACAGATATTTATGCTTTCTAGAACCCAGTTTCATTCTACCATCCAATTTGCTAAAGTGGATGTTTATTGCAAGGAAAACAGAGGATCATAAGCTTTTATGGTATTTATGCAGCACTCAGCTAATAAAATCTGAACTCAGAAGTATCATATTTTATGGAGATGTGGATTTGGCTTTGATAAGATTCCCCCCAAACTGATTGTCAACTGAATAAGCCACCACTTACACTACAACTTTTGCTGAATTTCCAGTTTTTAGGACTGGTGTACTAAGTATCCATATCTATCAATGATATGGAAAATTTAGATTTTTTTTTTCTGAGGCCGTATATGACTACAAAGCAGGTAAGAAAGGAAACAACTATCTACTTTCAGCAATATTAGTATAGAGGCCACAGAATGACCGTTATGTTACTGTTGTTGACGACGATGATGATGATGTTTTAGTACATTTACAAAACAAAACAAAGGCTAGGAATGTAGCTCAGTGGAGTGCTTACCTAGCATGCAGGAAATGCTGGTTTTTATCCCCAGCACTGCAAAAGAAAAAGAAAGAAATTTGGCAAACGAATAGAAAAGCTGTTAGAAATGCTTGGAATTTTTGGAAACAAAAAAATTTTCTCATATTTTGTTTTTAAGACTTGGTCACTACTTACTCTTTTTGATTGGTTTTCATGTAGTTGAATAAAACACCTTGTCTTTTGGTGCTTATTTCACTTTTTCCACATTCTTCTTGCCTAAAAAGAAAGCAAATCCTTCTTCTTGCCTAAAACAGCACATTCCTGCTCAGCATCAAGCCCTGCAGACTCAGGCATTTTTCTCAGTGGTTCTTATCAAGGCATCTTCTCAACAAAAAGAGGATTTTCCCTGTAAGTCCTTCTTCCTCAGCTTGTTAAAATAGAAACATATCCCTTCTGTAGCATGCGCTTTGGTGGATGACATTTCCTCTGCTCACCTGTCCCTCTCTCTGACTACTGTTTCTACTTGCCTTAATATCATATGCCCTTCATGGGCCTTTCAAACACCACCTCTTCCAAAGCTTTTCCCAGTTTTCCACATTAAGAGAAGATCTTTCCTTCTAAGGTCTCCCTTTTGGTGGTTATTAGCATACATTTGGCACTTACTCTGGCTCCTTCCACTGTCATCTTCATGAGGACAGACAGTTTGGTCTTGCTTACATCTGAACCTCCTGGCATTGTGCCTTGCACCCAGGAAGTATTGATCCCTCTTCACTGAACAATTAATTGAGCATACTTTAAAGACCAGTAGTGTTTCTCTGTGGGGCACTATTGGCATTCTGAATGGAACAGTTCCTCATTGTGGGCAACTGTTGACTACCGAGGAAGAATTTTGTCTCCAGTCCCTGCTCAATTAATGCTTGAAGCTACCAACAACAACTAAAATACATCCCGTACCTTTAAAACTGACACACTCGGGCAGAGGTAAGGAGAGGAAGAACCATGAGAGAAGATATCGTAAGGCACTTGTTAAGAGGACTGATCCTATTTGTTGTTCAAATATTAGTGTTAGTTAAATTGACCAAGGGTGCAAAGTTACACAATTTGGTAATTCCATTGCATCATCGTTGCATTTTGCCCTTTCCGTTCAGTAGGGTACCCCTGCTTTTAGCATGAGCTGTTTGGGATATAAGCACCAGAATGTAAGCTCCATGTGGGAAGCCTAGACAGTGCTAGAAACAGGAGCTCCTTGATTTGTATTGTTGAGTAAATGAAGAGGCTTAATAAAGATAAAACAAGAAGTGGAATGGAAGCCTAGAGCTCTTTGTGAACTTATGTGTGTTCTAGTGTGCATACTTACATGTGTTCTGTGGCTCTCAGAAAGAAAGAAACATGAAAGCCAGCTCATTGCCATTTGGAGATGGGAACATTTCAGTCCTCACACAGATAGACCTGGAAAATTGCTGAAAGCTCCACAATAACAGAAGTTGCTTTACCTTTTGTTTCTCTTCACATAAAACCATACTATGTACCACCTTTGGAACATTTTCCTTCAATCCAGCACTATTCACAACACATTAAAATTGAAGAATTTTCATTATGATGGTGAGTTGCTGAGCCTTTTGTGTTGGTTTGGGAGTTTTTGTCTATTCTTCCTACACCTCTTGTAGAAAGAAGTTTATAATATGGTCATGCAGTTTCTGTGCCCATGTGTCATGGCCCTCATGCTGGATTGCTGATGAGTGTCCCTGCAGAAATGTGTTAAGCTATGAAATATGTTTGATAGTCTGATAGTGTTATAAATCATGGATCAGAGAAGAAAGCTGGACAATCAAGACCACCCTTGTGGGTTTCATAGTTAAAAGAACTTGAGGCTGTTATAACTAATGCCATTGGCTGTGAGCATTCTCTGGAGCCACATGGCTTGGTAGAAATGTAATTTCCATGAATTGAACATATCAGTATCCCTAATGTCACTTTTAATCTAATGTATTTAGGGATGAGGATGGTCTGTTCCTTCACTTAGTTCTTATTTGTTATATCATTTAACAAATTCACTGAGTACTTACTGGGTAACAGCTGGGGTGGTAATTTCAGAAACTTTGGGGAATACAAAGATGACTAGGCCCCAACCTTGCCTGCAGGAATTCAAGGTGTAGTTGAGAAAAGTGACACAGAGGAAAAAACAGTAATAGAATATTAGAGGCACAATGGTGTAAATGTGCACAGGGCTTTATAGACATTCAAAACAGAGCATCCCAGAGGTAGGAAGAGGCAGGAGTCAAGGAACAGTTAGGGAACATTTCCAGAGAAATAACTCTTAGATCTGAAAGAATCTAACAGTTAAAGTCACTGAGACAGGGGGAGGTGGTTTAGACCATGACCCAGAGGCCAGAGATGAAATGATGAATTCAGGCAGCAAGAAACTGTTCATATCAATAGACCAAAGAATTCAGATGTGACCAGCTGATTAGGAAATTTGTAGGGACCAGAGCAATGAACTGTGTTCACATGAAGATTCCATAACAGTGCCTGGTATTTAGGAACCACTAAATAAGTATTCATGGAAGGGAGTGGGACGGACAATGGGACATCACTGAAACATGTGGGGAAAGGAACTGCATGACCAGTTATCTGTGCATAGATAAGATTGAAAGAATGAGGGTCAGAGCGACAGAGTAATCCAGGCAAGAGGGGACAGTAGTGGCGTGAAGTCAAGGGAAGGTCAGGTGGTGGCTTAGGATGGGGGATCTGAAGAATGTAATATGAAGAAGCTAAATCTAGCAGGATTTGTGAGACAAAGAGAGGAAAGAAAAATGACACTCAGATTTGCCTCAAAAATGTAGAGCCTTTTTTCAGTTCAGAGGAAAAAAAATTGAAAATGTGGCACTGTGAATCTAGACATGAAAATAGGGTCTAATTTTAATCTGGTCTTATTACCCACTCAGCTGTAGATGGGAAAGATGGTTTCATTGAAAAGAAATTAATTTTGCCTTGAGATTCAAGTGTAAGCAGCATATTTAAGATCCAGAAAAATCTCTTTGATGGTATTATGCTGATGTTGGAGATGATTTACTGCATTCTCCATAAAAGCTGCACTAAAATGGAAGAGCAGTGGTCAGTGGCATTAATATTTTAACGAAATTCTGTTTCATGCCATTAAAGCTTCACGTGTATGTTCCCACTAAATGAGGCCTATGTTTAGTGAGCAGATACTCCATTAAACCTGGGAATCAATGAGTCTTTAATAAATATTTTTACCTTCAGCTGATAAAATGACTTAGCTGTCATTACCTGTTGATAATCTGGGTATGTGTTTTATAGAATATTTTTGCTGTTAAGCTCCTAGGCTTTGAAACAGTGTATTTTACAAATTTCAGTGGCATGAAAGAGCATGAAGAGAAAAATGGGTCACTGACTCTGAGGGAAGTGGGCAGTCCTCATGGGAAGGTATATGTTTAAGCCCATCTTGAAGGATGAGAATGCTCTTACTCAGCTGAGGCACCAATACCCAGAAGTGTGTTGGCATGGTATGCATTGTTGCAGGGGAATGGCAATGTTCGTAATCATGACAGGCTGTAGGGTACAGGGAAAAATGTGGAGACAGGAAGCAGACCTAAAGTCAGTAGAGAAAAGCCTTGTACGTCTTTATTCCATAGGCAGTGGAAAACTATCGGAAGTCTTCATGTGGAGAAATGACATGATCAGATGGGGGTTTTAGGATGATCTCTCTGAAAGAAGTTTAGAAGATGAAAGGTAGACAGAAGGCAGCAGGGAGGCCAGTTAGAAAGTCATTGCTTAGTCCAAGTAATGGTTGCTGGCCATTATAGTATACCAAGGGAGGCTGTTTGTTGGGGTTAAATGAAATAACTAGTCTCCTGCTGCTAGTTCACTGCCTGGCATGATCACTTTTATATTTTGACCCTTGTAGTGAAGGCTTGGGTTAGTCAAGCACCCTGGACTCAGGAGCTTCACCCTGTGTACCTTGTAATCCCCCAATAACTACTTGCAATTGGCCTGATCTAGTGGCTGGGCTGATGACTACGAGTCATTGGGCTCAAATGAGGACATAGAGATCACCTCACCTCAGGTAAGACAACAGACATAGAGAGCTTGAGGATACAAGTTGAATGTACATACTACCCCAAACTTACTAGAAGGCTCTGTAGAAAAATATGCTCAGAAGTTGTTGTTCGGAATGTGGAACCTGATGTTCTATAGAAACCAGAAGACCTTGCCTAATACGAAGGCTCTTTGTGCTTTAAAGGCAGCCCTGACCTCAGATCATAAAACAAGAGAAAGATTGAGGCGGTTAAAAAGTGGCATGGTCTTGGCCCAGTTGGGTCTGGGCCCAGAAGGAGCCCAGTTGTCATAAAACTCTTCCTCACACAGGCTTGAGTTCTTCAGGCGTGTTAGTGTGGCCCTTGCTCCATATGTAGCAAGCCCCTCCCATGGCCCCGCAAGAAGCATGGGATGCCGCTTTTCTTGCACAAACAGTATCAGGCTTGAAACAGACCTGGGTGCAAATCTCAAAATTACCCAAACCTAAGACCTTTGGTGGTTTTCACTTCCCATGCTGCCTTGGTAGGTGTGCAGCAGGTAGTGGATGCTCACTGACATCATTGTCTGCATGTCTGAAGGGCAGGTCCTTGTGTTACTGTGTATGAAGCAGCATGAGAGAGTTGCTTAACACAGGAAGACTCCACAGAGAGCCAGACAGCCAGGTGGGCTGTGGCTTCTGTCACCTGGTGATGGCCATGGAGGGTCTGGCAGATCTGGCTGACCAGGCTTCCTCCTCTTCCTCCTTGTGCAGCTTTAGTGAGCCTTCCTGAAACTGTTTTCTGTCAAAGAGAATGGCCTTCTCTGCCCTACCAAGATTTCAAACAAGTAAGATCATGTTTTGTAGACATGACATGCTTTCTTTTAAGTAAAAGAAAAACCACATGGCGTGTTTGCTCTAGGGAGTTTTTTGTCATCTCCTTAGTAGATAATCCTACCTTCTTCCTCTCCTACAATATCCTTTCTTCCGCTACCACAAATGCCCCCATAATTACTTTCTACATTTGAAAGCAAATAAAGAAGTATTTTATACAAAATAAAAACAGAGAACTGTGATGGAATTAGGAGTCCTGGGGTGGGGTGGAAATCAGGCTGTTGAAAGGATATTAAATAGGGTAGTCAGGTTAGGCCTCATCTGGAAAGTGAGATTTGATGGAAACAGAAAGAAGATGAGGGAAGTCACCCTGGTAATATGGGAGAAGACAGAGGAAACCGCTTGTACACAGACCTTGAGGCAGGAGTGAGGGGACAGCAAGGAGGCCGGGTGGAGCAGTGAGACCCACAGGAGAGAGGGACATGACCTCAGTGGGGAATGGGATCAGGTTATGCAAAGCCACTGCTTCTGTGATGAAGGACTTGTATTTTTCTTTACTGAAGATCAATGTTTTTTATAAAATTTATTGTAAATGAGTTATTAGAAAGTGAAATGTTTTGAAAATACAAAGTACAAGTCCACTGTTTTATTATCATATCATGTATGTTACTCTTAATGGAATTAGAATAAGTTTCTAAGTGTCAGCTTCACCCTTCTTTACTCATTTGCTGGTGAACTAATAGCCCACACTGTGGACTCACCCCAGACCAGGGTCCACACTGGGTTGCACTGAGGGAAACCATAAGGAGTTGGCTCTTGCTCAGGCACAAGGGGCTCTGTTGTCGGATTTCAGACAGAAGAAAGCCCTGGTCTAACCTCATGTTCTGTTGGTGAACCACCCAGCTACAGGATGGGGCGTAGAGAACCTAGAGGAGGAAGCAGGGACACCAGCCATGACCTACTGTGCTTTATAAGCAAGAGATGGTGGTGGCTTGGATCGGGATGGTAACACTGGAAAAAGTGAAAAGCGGTTGGTTGTGGATCTATTTTTAAAACAGATCCCACAGAATTTCCTGGTGGATTTGGATGGAAATATAAAGGAAAGAACAAAGTCAAAGGTAGTGCAGAGGTTTCAGCTTGTATAATGCAGAGAGGAATTGCTGTCTTCTGAGATTCTGAGATGGAAAAGGTGGGATGAAACCAAGAGTTCTCTTTTTCATATTTTCTTAAATTTGATTGCGAATGCACTGGAAAATGATTCAAGTGAATCTGAACATCAGGATATTACAGAAGACTTATGACTAAAAGTAGACCCTTAGACTTAAAGAAACTGGAGCAACTCTTTAAGTGTATCCTCTCACCTTGACCTTTTCACCTCTCAGGCAGAGATTAATTACTGTATTTGAAAGGACCCAAGGAAATTAGCTTATGAACCTCCACCAGTGATTGCCCCAAATACTAAACTCTCCCCTCTTTGGAAATTATTCCATTTTATACCTAGTTACAAGTAAGAGGACTATTCCCTAGTTTCAAAGTTTGGATAACCTTAAATTCCTGGAGACAGCAATAGAATTGATTAGGATTTAGGAGCAATCTGGCTGTGTCATCTGCCATCCATTTGACTGCCAGGATGAATGTGGCTTCTCTGATTGCCAGTGGTTATAGCATGTGTGGCCAAACCTTAATAATACCGAACACATAGTAGCTCCTAATATTTTACTGTTTAATGAAAATTTAACAAGGTAAGGTACAAAAGTATATGGTAGCCATAAGCCCAGTTCTTTAAAATATATGATACATGTGCTTGCACTTAACAAAGACTGGAAGGAAATATATTGAAATTTGATGTGTTGGAATACGAGACTGTAAATGGTACCTTCTCTTTTAAACTTGTTGATTTGTAATTAAAGCAAAATCTACTCTAATCATCAACAGTGATAATAACCACCAGTAAGGAAAATGTGGGTGATAGCTGTGTGAATCTTCCCTCTCTTGGATCTCCACAGCTTACCATCTGCTACCTGGATATGCTGATGACCAGTGAAGAGCGCCGGAAGCAGCTGAGGGAACAGTACTGCTTTGAGTGTGACTGTTTCCGGTGCCAAACTCAGGACAAGGTATGATGAATGGAACCATTTCCAGGCAGCATCTCAATGATCTTTCCAAGAATCTGCTTTTATTTCACTCATTCAAAAGTAAAAGATCCTCAGTTTATAGGAAACAAGGGCACGTGAAATAAATCTTTGAGCTGCATACATTTTATTTCGTAGAACTTCTGTCAACCACTAAGCTGAGATTTAAACACAGGTAAAAATCTGTTGGGTTCTCAAATTTCGTTCCTCTCAGTGCCATGAGTCTGGCAAAGCTTCAAAATTTTTTTGAATCAATGAGCATGTTTTATTAAAAATCAGAGGTTCACTCTTGTTACAGGGGTTGAAATCTGCACTATGAATAAGCAATAACACACCCAAAACTGGCTTTTGTAGGTAGAGTACATTTGTCTTAAAAATGCTGGAGAATAATCCAGGATGAGAGCAGCTATGCATACCTTTCATCATAAACCCCAAATCATTTTGTCTTCCTCTTTATCCATCTCTAGCTTGTGACTTTGTTCTCATGGTCCTGACATGACTGCCCCCCCCCATGAGTGTGTAGATCTAGACAGGAAAAGGATGACAGTAAAAGACAAAGAGCAAGAGAAGTCCTCCCAGGGATTTTCCATCGTGTTTTATTGTTCCAGACTATGTCACCCTTCACTGTAAAAGAGTCTGGGAAACTGTGTTTCAGCTTTTCAGGTTTGGTACAAGAGGAAGACAAGCAAGAAGAGGCATGGGAGTGGCTTTTAGGCAGCCAATCCACAATGTCTACATTCCATCGAGATCATTCTCTTTACTTTCTCTTACTCCATTGGGCTAAAAGTTTGTTTAATATTGTGTTAGTTGGGGTTCTACACATAGTTATGTGTTGTTTTTCAGTGGGGATATTTTATAAGAACTGAATTATTAGACAATTCTGTCATCATGTAAACACAGAGTAACCCAACATATTATTTTACAGTAAACTTATTTTTTTAAGTAGAAGGAGTACATTGTAAAATAACAATAAAGTATAGTATAGTACATACATAAACCAGTAACCTAGTCATTTATTACCATTATCAAGTATTAAGCGGTATACATAATTATATATGCTATACCTTTATATAACTGGCAGCGCAACAGGCTTGTTTCCACCAGCATCACCACAAACACATGAGTAACATGCTGTAATATCTCGGCGATTATGACATCACTAGGCAATAGGACTTTTTAAATTTCCATCCTAGTCTAGTGGAACCACTCTGTTATATGCAGTCTGTCATTGACCAAAATACAATTATGCAGCTCATGAGTCTGGGAAGCAGGTAGACAAAGAAAGAGAGACTGATTAAAAGGAATTAATTTATGTAATTATGAAGGTCATGAAGTCCCAAGATCTGCAATGGCAAGCTAGGGGCCCAGGAGAGCCAGTGGTATAAGTTTGAGTTCAAGAGCTGGCAGGTCAGGACCCAAGAAGAGCTACTATTTCAATTTGAGAACAAAGGGAAAATATGATCAAAGTCTCAGCCCTGGCAGGAAGTCAGGAGGAGTTCCCTCTTACATGAGGGACAGGCAGCCTTCTTTGTCCCTTCAGGCCTTCTGCTGACTGGGTGAGAAGTACATCAGGGAGATTCGTATGGTCTCTCAGCCAACTCCCAGTAGTGGAGAGCCCAGTGCAGATCTGGTTACATAGGCAGTGGGCTTCTTGGTTCCCTATCCTCTAGCCTCTTCCAGCCCACAGCTTTCTATCAGTATTCAGCCCAAGAGAGCAGATCATCGGCTTAGTTTTTGGAGCCTCTTTTTACACGTAAATTAATCTCTGTTTAAACATTAGGTTTGACTCTGTTCACATTTCTAATGTGAGACACTTTTTATTCTCTGTTAACCTCTGGCACTGAACTTGTGCCCCCTACTGCCTGCTTCCAGACCTGAGGCCTTAGAACTTTGGTTTTGCTTTTTTCTTTGCATTTCTCTTCTCTTTTTGGTCCAAGACAATGCTTATCTTGTTTCTGAATTGGAAAAGTTATTTTTGGCTTCTCTTTTTATATTTTACTTATCATTACTATAGGTTTGGTGTAGATAGGAGAACTTCCAGGTCCAAACTTATATCTTGATTGCAAATCTGCAATTTGTCTTTCAAGTACATTAGAATCCAAGTCTTAGAGGCAAAAGAAAATGTGAGTATAAGCAATGATCTAACTTCCCTGAAGGCTTTCAAGCTCAGGTGCACCTTTCACCCAGCAGCAGCCTGTATGTGGTGTAGGGGAGCTGCAGTATTTTTGATCCTAGGGCTTCTATGGAGTGGGTTCACTAGAGTCATTCTGAAAATACATACCTTCTGGAAATAGCTTAAGAAGTTGTTGGGAGGTGGGGCTAAAAACCTTCTCATTCCCTGAAGCTACACAATTCCAGGCCCACTTACTCTTATTTTCTTCTGTACAGACAAACCAATGTTATTATCATGTTTGGTAATTATTTCAGCTTCTTTTTAGAAATCCTGTTTTATAACATGGAATTGTTTTTTGTTGATCTCTTCTGAAACCCTGCACAACACCTCTGAATTTCAGACCTAGCACACTACAAAGAAATGGCCTGAGCTGACATGATACAAAATGGCCTCAGTTCCTCTGTGGGAGGCTGTGATTGTTTCCCAGGGAAACTAGGGAAGGCATCAGTGAGAACCAAAGGAGGAAATGGTGTTTATCTGGAGGAGAAATAAAGCAATGTAGAGTTAAAGCTATATTCAAAGGAAATGAGAGTTTTCTGCCCCCAGAAAGTTCTTACGGTAACTAGAATCTATTTGAAATGTGTGCAATTACTTAAAGGTCATTAATAAACCAAGATTTTTTTTCTGCTGTCTTTCTCTGTTTTGCTAAATTAATTGTAAGCAGGAGTTCCTCATGTCAGGATAATGAACCCAACCAGCTCTGAAGTGTTTTATGTTTCAAATTTTAACAATCTAACCAAAATATGTTTCCTGTTTCAAAAGTTTTCATCACAACCAAAGTATGTTATCTTCAAGAAGAGTAGGAAGATGTAGCAGGGACATGAAGAATGTGTGTGTTTGTGTGTATATGTGTGTATGTGTGTGGGGGGTGGGTGGGTAGGTATGTGTGTGTGTGTTCCCATTTGAATGAGTTTTTAAGCAGTCAAAACCTAACATTACTGCATGTTACCTATGTCTTTCTTGTCTGAATAACCAGAAGAATGGGTTTCCCCAGAGTGAATGCAGGACTGGCTGGCATTCATGTAAAAAAACAAATCGGAGGAAAGGAGTTTATTGCCTTCATAACCACATAATCCCGTCTGCAATGTTGCCATGAAATACTGGGAGAGGTTTCTGGGCACTGTACAATGAGCTATAAAGTTGGCTGGGACATAAACAATGTAGCTCTTGTGTTCGCCCTGGAATGTGCTGTTCACCACATCACAGGACGTGGCGCTGCAGCTTTGCCTTCTCCCAAGAACAAGCAGCTGCCAGGCTCCTTCATGTGGTCCTGTGTGGCTCAAGAGCCTACCTCAGAAGTAGAGGAGGGTCTCTCCACAATTTGTGGTGACATGAATGCCGTTCTACGACCTTTCCAATTCTTGCACAGACATTCTTTTCTCCTGGTTTTTGTTCTACAGGAAGCTGTGACTCAGGGGACAGATTCACTGGCTGCAGCTGATGTGGCACAGAAAGAATGTGTTCTTATGAACCAAGCACTGTTCCCAGCTCTGCACACTGCCCACAGTAGTGCTCGGGAAGTGTTATAGAATAGGTCACTCTTTTTAGAGAATCTTATAGATTAGAATACCTGCTAAAGTTCTGGTGCCAGTTACTATTGCTAGGTATTCTGCTGAGTTCCTTGCACGCCTCATCTCACATAGCCTCTACAGCCTTATCAAGGTCATGGTTACTCTTACTCCCGTTGTGCAGATGAGGTAGCTGGGACTTTCTAGAGTATAGCCGTAACCACTCTGCTGTGCTGTATAACAGAACGACCTTTCCTATCTTCCTTTTTAACAAAATGGACTATACTTTATATTCAGTAAAACTCACCCTTTTTACTGTACAGTTCTACCAGTTTTGACAAATGCAAATGTCTGTGACCACCACTCCCATAAAGATATACAATTCCATCATCACCACCCCAGATTCCCTCACACCACTTTGTAGGCACCTGTATGCCGTCATTCCAGCCCTGCTGACTCCTGACCTGCTGTCACTATGCTTTTTACCTTTTTCAGAGCATCATATAAATTGAGCCAAATAGCCATTTGATTCTTAGCATAATGCCATGTTATTTTTACACACAAGTAAAAATATGTACTCTCAGCGGTTGGTTCTCTTTATTGACAAGTAGTATTCCATTCCATGACTATCCTACAGTTTGTTTATGTATTCTCCAACTGAAGGAGATTTGGATTCTTCTCTAGTTTTTGGCAGTTATCAACAAAGCTGCTATCAACATTCACATGCTAATTATAGTGTGAATATAAATATTCTTTTTATAGTATTATTATTTAAGTTGATTTTTAAAAATGATAGAAAAATTACATTATTCGGGAGGTACCATGTATGTTTTGATGTGTGTATGCATTGTGTAATCAAATTAAACATGTCTATTTCCTCAGACATTTTCACTTCTTTCTGGCAAAACATTCAACATTTTGTCTTCTAGCTTTTTGAGATCCATGGTGCACAGTCACTGTCTGTAGCCACCATGCCATGCAATAGCACATCAGAATTTCTTACTCCTACCTAGCTGCAGCTTAGAACCCAGTGATCAGCCTCTCCCCATCTCCCCCTTTCCTCTGTTCTCCTTAGCCTCTGGCCACCACAATTTCTACTCTGGACTTCTATGAAGCTGACATTTTTAGGTTCCACATACGAATGAGATTGTGTAGTATTTGTTGTTTTGTGCTTGGCTTGCTTGTTTCCTTAACAGGATGATCTCTAGAGCTGTCCATATTCTTTCAAATGACAGGATTTTAGTCTTTTTATGGCTTAATACTATTCGCTTGTATCTCTTATTACATTTTCTTTTTTCATCAGCTGATAGACACTTAAGTTATTTCCGTACTTTGGTTATTGTGAATAGTGCTGCAGCAAACATGGGAGTATTATGTCTTCTTGACATACTGATTTCATTTCCTTTTGGGTATACACTGAGGGGTAGGATTGCTGTGTCATATTACAGTTCTATTATTAATATTTTGAAAAATGTCCATACTGTTTTCCATAGTGGGTGTCCTAATTACATTACCATTACCACCTACAGTGCACAGTTTTCATTTCATGTGAGTAAAGAGGATTGGAATTCCTGGACTGTATGGTAAATATGTGCTTAACATGACAAGAAATTGCAAGAATGTTTTCCAAAGTAGTTGTACCATTTTTGAATTCCCACTAGCATAAATGAAAGTTGCAGTTTCTCCAAATCCTTGGCAGCTCTTGATTTTGTCAGATTTTTTCTTCTATTTACTTTTAATCACTCTAATAGGTGTCTGGTAATACAGAATTTTGGTTTTAATTTTCTTTACCTTAGTGATGAGTAATATATTTTTCTACGTGTATATTTGCCATATGTATATCTTATTTGATGATATATTTGTTGAAATCTTTTGCCTATTTAAAAATGTAGGTGTTTGAAGCCTTAGAACAGAAAGAGTGCAGAATTGTGTATTGCAGAATCTGGGTTCTAGTATTGGAGCACCAACTTTTTAATACCTGTGACACTAACCAGAGAGAGAGGAAGTCCAGACAGCAGTGGGTACCTGGGCAGCTTGTAAGAGTGGAGAGAGCTTGTGCTTTGAAGGCAAATAGTACTGGGTTCCGATGCTTACTTATCACCTGACATTAGCAAGTTTTCCTATCTTAGTTTTCTCTTTTGTAAGGTGAGATGAAGCCATAACAGGCAAAGCTTTAGATAATGTATGTGTATCTTGGGAGATGGTAGATGTCTAGTAGTGGTAGTCATTATTGTTCGCAAATGATCTGAGGAAATAGTCTATTGGGAAAGTTCCAAGATTATAGTATCTTCAGTTCCTGTGATTTGCTGATCACAGTCTCTGCTGAATTGCTCACATAATCTTCTTGATGGTTTTTTGAATCTCCCTACATCCACTTTTAGTAATCTCTGCTTCCTTCCATTTGCCTTCTGTGTGGTTCCAGGGGCCATTCCAAAATTACTTCTATTTATTTATTTATTAACTTGAAAATTGCTTGTCCTCCTTTATCTTTTCACTGGGCCAAACAGTGAACTTGAAGCCTGAGAGTTTGGGTCCATAGTACTTGGCCCAAAGTCCCTAAGATAAGACATGATTAACTTGACAAAACTTTTTTTTTTTGGTTTTTTTATTTTATTTTATTTTATTTTTATTTAATTTTTAAATTTTTTTATTATTTTTACCAAGAACATGTATTGGTACATTGTATACATAATGTTCATAATCAACATGGTTATTTTGTACCTGTACATGATACATCTTGGTTTTCCCCCCTTTTCCCCCCTTCCCCTCCCCTCCCTTCCATTCACCCACCCCTCCCTATTTGCAACAAGTGTAACTACACTTTACCATTTTTTCCCCTTTCATCTTACTTTTCTTTTAACCTTCTTCTTTATCCCCCTTTTCCCTATCTAGTTCTCTCTTTTGAATACTATCTCTCTTTTTTCTTTTTTAAACAAAATATCTATTCTAC